>VMBQ01004281.1:45211-69434 GCA_007657795.1 Dreissena rostriformis | reverse complement strand
GATGAAATCCATGGTGTTTTGAACAGTCCTGGCAGTAACACCAAAGTCCTAGTTTTGAATGATTCAGTCAATAATAGTAAGTTGATGGTGGTTTGAATGATTCAGACGCCAACACTTAATACCATGGTGGTTTGGACGATGAAGTCAGTAACTCTGAAGTTCATGGTGGTTTGAATATTCAAGTCACAAAGCCTGAAGAATTCCTAGTAGTAGTACAGTAAAAACTCTCTTAACGACCACCTGGGTATTACGACCAACTCGCTGAGACGACCACCATTTTTCAGTCCCTAATTTTTCCTTCTATATTTCAATGGTCATTACACTCACTAATCCGACAAACCCGCTAATCCGCTATTACGACCACTTTAATCAGTACCAATCAACGAAATTGCTCTTAATTGACCCCTGCCAAACGACCAGTAATTTTCACACCTTAATTGGGTGATGTGGTTCGATCGGGTTTGTGTACGAAGCCATTGTGTACCACTTTACAACAATTCACGACAACGGTATTTGCGACAATGATATTTGCATCGACTGCTAGGTGTCAGATTTTCGGCCATTGTTATTCTTTTTAACCCTTGATTCTTGATTCATAATTAGCTAATATTATCGAGTCTTTGATATTGGTTATTGTTTGGTACACACTTCAAAGATTAAAGACGGAGAATAATTAAACAGTAAGTAAAAATGAATAGGATGGATTTGTTCGATATAAAAACCGACCTGTATGCCATATCGTTATTCAAAATGGATAAGCGAAAACGAAAAGAGTTGTAATTAAAAGTAAAGATTGATTTTATCAACGCGAGTAATGGGAAATCTCTGTAAAAAGCTCTGCTAAGAAAACAACAATTGACTGTCTCTTTTAGTAAAGAGTCTTATCTAAGATTACCAAAAGGATAGTATCATGATAAAAATTATGTTTCAGTTCTTGTTTGAAAAGCTTGAAATACTATCTTTGTACAATAAATTGATTGATTACAGTTATAATTCATGCAAAACAATTAAAGTTCATTGAATATTTACCATTTGTATGATCTGTCCATCAAAATTAATGAAAACTCAGAATTAACACCACCTCGCTATTAAGACCACTTTTCAAAAGTCCCACAAGTGGTCTTAATAGCGAGTTTTCACTGTAGTAGTATAAGTAGTAGTAGAAGTAGCAGCAGTAGAAGTTGTAGTAGTAGAAGCAGCAGCAGAAGCAGTAGAACTCAAATCTATTGCACTTGTTTCTGTATTTTCTATTACAGGTCTTGACCTGGATTTGAAAAAAATGGAAACTACATCAGGTACGGTTGATACAAATTAATACAATTTTCTGGTCAATTCTGTAACAAATCTCACAAGTGGTGTTGGAGGACAGAGCACTTACGTTTTTGTTATTGTCTAGGTGTAATTTTTTTCCTCAGATCCATACAGCTCATAAAGTAAGAACCAATTCAATAAAAAGTATTTTTTGCAATCAATTTATTTGAAATCATAAATAAGTTACAGACAATTATGCCATTACATCACATGTTTTGACAAAGGCAAATCTACTATATATTCTTCAGTGGCAAAAACTTATCTTAAATACACAATTTTGGAATCATATATTCCATAGTGAAAAAACAGACAAAGGGCCAGAATTATGCCAAAACTAGTTGCAACCAAAACTTCTTTATTTAAAATAATCAACACAATATGGTTATTAAACTGTAAAAGTTTGAAAAAGATTCACCCAATTGTAAAAGAGGATGTGGAAACGGAATATATTGGAACTATATATGCCATTGTGGAAAAACAGACTAAGAACCATAATTTTGCGAACAGCCAAAAGTCCTTTCTTATTGATTATCTACATATTAAGATCCAATTTTTATGTGAAAATTTCATGAAGATCCACCCAGAAGTTAAAGAGGATTTGAAAACACAAGCATATTTTATGTAGTTGAAAAACAGACAAAGGGCCATAATTTTGCTGAAAATCGTCAAAGCCAAAATTCCTTTATTTATCTATCATCGGCACATTTAGATCATTCAACTGTGCAAGTTTAAGTGAGATCCATCCAGTTGTTGACAAGTTCAAAACACAAGCCTCGGGACGTACGTAAGGACAGATGGAAGGACAAGTCCAAGACTTCATGTCTACCTCTTCTTGGGGGCATACACACAACAAAAGCTTTGGCACTTGCAACTGACCCTGAATGGCACCATGTTTGAAGGTGTAGGTTGACGCATTATTTGTATGCCCCTTTAAAAAAAGGGGGTATATTGTTTTTGGCCTGTCTGTCATTATGTCCCAAAACTTTAACCTTGCTCATAACATTTGCAATATTGAAGATAGCAACTTGATATTTGGCAGGCATGTGTATCTCATGGAGCTGCAAATTTTGAGTGATGAAAGGTCAAGGTCATCCTTCAAGGTCAAAGGTCAAATATATGGCTTTAAATCGTAGTAGGGGGCATAGTGTTTCTGACAAAACACAGCTCTTGTTTCAGAGTGTTTCTTCGATCTTTTTATTCATATTTAAATTAACAACAACAACAAAAAAAGAAAAGAACTAGCAAAATATCCTATTTGTTAACTTTGAACGATACATTAATGTTTTATTGCGTTTTTCTAGCAGCAAATCTGCTCGTGTTAGAAGGTCTTGACCCAGGCGTTGACCTCCAAGAGCACTTGAAAAGGGCCCGGACCATGAGACCAAAATTGCTTGATGCCGTTTCGGAGATTTGTATGATGTATAAAAGAAGCAAAATACCAGAAAGTGAGCGTCCTCAAATTCAAGGACGAGAGAAAAAGGTCAACGAAGAGGTTAGATGAAATTGTATTCGTTCTATTTGCCATAATACATACATACATTGCGGTATTTAGTTGTTATTTTATAGATTGAATCGACCAAATACATCAATACAACTCTTGATCACACGGTCATTTTTTTATTAATTGTTCGTAGTCAAGTACTTGTTTAACCAATGTACAATAATAGTAATTATCAAAGTTTGTTTCCAATTGTTTAATTCATATATTTTATTCTGCCTTTTTAGAACTTTATAAATAAGATGTGACATTGAGAATAGTTTAATCCGTCAGTTATTGATGGTTTATACAAAATGTAAAACGTTTATCTTCTGTCATTTATAACAAAGCACTAATATTAAGAACATAATTCCGTGAACGCGTGTATAATTAATAATATTACTTCACAGGTTGCTAATGAGCTTACCATGAAGATACCGCAAATCCTCGGTGTCGGGTACAGGTTGGACTCACTGGTGGTAACGCTGGATGCCTCCGTCATGAAAGATGAAAACCTAATGGATAAGATCAAGTCAGACACGCGAAAAGTGTTTGAATCGAGGAATATAAAAGAAGAAAGTATCAACTTTATCTTTAACTAGCGAGAAATGAGCAGATTTGCGTGCGCCGATGTGAAGACTGGATGCTTCATTCGTGCTGTCGGGAGGGGAACGCTTGGAGGCTTAGTGTGGAAGGGGAATCCACCGCATAAGTCATGCTGTCTGATATCGGCGTATCATGTTTTACAAGTCCAAAACAACAGCGATGTGTACCTGATATCTCCTAACGCAACAGAAACAAAGATCGCTAAAACACTGCCACCTAGACAGGACGTAGAATAGTTAAAGCCTCTGGATATTGCAGCCGCTAAATTGCACATTCAACCAACTGAAGAGCCCAGTCTATTGGACTCGACTGGCAAACCAGCAGATAGCAGGGTGTATGATTATCAAAACCAAGACCAGGTAGAGTTGTTAAATGGTCTAAGGGTTCACTTATGGGGAGCGAAGACCCGATTGGGCAAAGGTAAAATAACCATGCCTTTATACTATCGAAGTGCCACTGCAAATATCCAAAAATTAATTGGACTCGAGGACCTTGATTCAGATGAAGCATCGGATGGTGACGACACTGAAGATGTGGAAGAAAGCAGTAGAGTGCTAGCTAGTGAGGGCGACAGTGGTTCGCTAGTCTGTGCCGACACTCCAGATGGAATTTACATCGATGCGATAGGAATGTTAATCGGAAAACAGCAGGAGTCTGATGCCCGAATCCCTTCAAGAATGACACCAGCTAGCGTACCAAAGAGTCTAGATACTACAGGCAATGGAATAAAGGAAGTTACAGAGCTATATGCAAGAGTGACATTAGCTGGCAACAGCTCCAGCACAGTTGATGATGCTACCCAAAGTCAGCGCGTTGCTACTGCCTCATCTGATGGATCCAGCAGAAAACTGTATTTGGCCTTTGATCTTCAAGCCGGACTTCGACACATGAATGAGAAATACATAGATGATTTCCAATTGTGTAAAAGTGTGAACAACCCTTAGTTCTTTTCTGACAAACAAACACAATTAATAGTGAAGTGAGTTTGATGTTTATGTTCGGAATGTATGCGTATGGTTTGTTTTGTGAATTGGCAAGCGAAGTTCTTACCAGAAAGAAGATAGAAGACAATAATTCGTTTAAACGCTGCAGGTTAAACGCTGCAGGTAATGCCATGAATAGCTTTCATTACCATGTGTTACATACAATCCGGTTCGGGTTTATTAAGATAAATATTCCGTTGATTTTTTCTGAACGCAGTTATACCCGGTATAAGTTCTGCGGTTTGCAGTTTCGTTGCGTTGTGTATTCCCCAATACAATTAAATGATAATNGCCAAATTTCACATTTTTTTTCTTTTCTTTTTTTTTTTTGAAATTAAAAACTGTGTGTGTTTAAACATGCTAAGTCTAACTCTATACTAATTTGTTTATATAGTTGTCTCTATTTGGGCGAATAATAACATTTCAACAAAAAGTACATTCATCTTCTACTTCGTGGATACTTTAACAACTAGTATAAAATACATGTATATATTATTATATGCGAATCACAATGTCGCAGTATATGTTCTTCAGAACTTCTTTATTGACGTCAGAGCAGTGTAAATTGTCTCCTTGATGCATGTCAGCTTTTTACACACATATACCTGAACAATCGGTACAACAGGAGCATAACACTAATTTGTTTTCAACACTTTACCATATGTGCATGACTGTACTGGTCATAAGTTCACTTTAACAATATCGTTTGAATTGTTAAATCCCTGAAACGCCACACAAAAAACAGCATGCTTGAATAATTTCAGTTTCACAAGTTATAAGTTATATGACATCATTTACTTTTAAAATTTACCGTAACTGCACTGTTCGAAGAGATAATCTGTTTTTGATTGAGTTGATATATTGGATCGCTAAAACAACAATTAAACATTAATCGATTGTGTGTGCATGTTTCATTCGGAGGTACACATTATTCAAATCTAAAAAATCGTAATAAAAGAAATGAAAACATCTGGAGCGACTTTAAAACGATGAAATATTGAATATAATGAATGAATAAATAATTTGATCATTTCTTAGCTGACGCTTATGAATGATTTTCACAACGTGCGCGGATGACGGTAATATTCCATGAAATATTTTACTGGGAAATGTCGCCATTTATTTGCATATTGACAGTATGAATAACTAAAAACCAAGGAAAACCTTCACGCAGACATGTTTGTTTTAAAGCATAATTGTTTTTCAGACAAAGAGTTGTATATGTGACATGGTTGATGTCAACATCGTTTGACATGCTCTCGTGCCCAATCGATGTGTATGTGTGTTAAGCTATTACTCAATATTCTTATTGTATTTGCAAAAAAATATCCGTATAATTGCATTATATAAATACATAGGCTGACTTAATTTGGGATGTTTCTGACGTCTGTATTGTTATTTATCAATCATGTCGTATGGAACGCTTAAAGTGTTGTTCAGCCTATAATGATTGCCAACAAGTGCACCACTGATACTATGAACTACTACTACTACTGCCAGCATTCTAGATTACACATCAAACGTGAACGTGTCTGACCAAGCATTTCTTACGAAAACAACTACAACAACAACGACGACACCGCCTTGACTTTGACAAATGAAGAAATGCATCTTAATGTTAATACAAACAGAATAAACAAGTTTAACTACACTCGTGTCATATCGGTCACTTACGGCAAGGGGAAACTAACGTTTTTCTCTGCTTTGTGAGTTGTTACATTTTTGGTTACATAGTATTCTTGCTCATATCCACTAGGTTACACTAAAGTGTCCATCTTGTAATATGAACGACGATCAGTTTTTAAGTTTATCTTCGAAATCTCCGAATTGAAAAGAATTGAAAGGAATTTTAAATAATAATCATCATCTTTTTCTCGCATTCTTTGTTCGAATAGGACGTCAGCGCCAATAAGATTGACAGAATCGCTATGGCTGCCAGATATATCATTAACAATCAAACCTAAAACAAACTAAGATGTTATAAACAGCTTAATTTGTGTTTAGATTTAAATATCTTAATTAGTTAATGAAATATTAATGTAATAGTAAAAAGTATTATTATGTCTATGTGCGACTTATTGGTAAAAAATAGTGAATTCATAAGTTAGAAATTACGAATTATAAACTGAGATTAAAACAAACTGGATATATAACTGTTCTGTGTGGTAGTAAATGCGTGCATGACTTGAATTCTCAAATAACATTTTACAAAAATAGCCAAATTATGAAGTGGTATCTGTGTCTATTAATATTCGTCGGTTGACGTGTACCATAATTTGTCATTGAGAAGAATGGTGTATTGATTACATTGGTTACATATAAGGGATTAGAGTTTTCTTACAGTCGGTAAGCGTGTGGTTATAGCTTAAATACATTGTTATAACATAATTAATGTGAATAGCTTCTTTAAAGTATACGATAATAAAGAGAATCGTGTGTTTTTAGAATTTTGAATCAGTAATCACGTTTTGAGGCTCAAATGTATGAGTTTAACTTTTTCATTCGACATAGGTCAAGATCGTAATCGTATTTGGAAATAGCATTTCATAACATGTATGAAAAACAACATATTACCTAGAATTAAGTGGAATAAGATTCAATATAAACTTTAGATGAGGAAAACGTCTGTTATATGACTTAAACCTCTCATGATCCTGATATTAAATGATCAGACTATACTATATAACTTCAATTTGGCTTAGGCTTTACATTATTGTGCTATGCTGTGTGACGTCATGATGCTATGTTCTTGAAATGAATTCTCTTGATTCTATAAAATAATGCGTAATACGTAAAGTTAGAAGCATTGAGTGAAATGTTTGAAAACACGTATTGTGTGGTTGTGAAATAATCAGGTGGTCAAATCAAAATAATATTTTAGATAGATCACAGCAAATGATATCCATATGGTCTTCCCTAATAGGACATCATAGTCAGGTAAAATACGTGCTTATTTGCGTAAACCTTGTTTCGGTGAAGCCTTTTTTGCGCTGATTTAATCGGTCTACCAAAATGAGCTTCGCATAGACGCTGAAATACGACGCGGTTTCCGCATAAAAAAAAACGCAATTTATGATTGTTAAACTTCAATTTAGAAACCAGTCAAGGTTCTTCTGGGCTGTTAATACATATGTTAGCCTTTGCATTCCCATGATTCATTATGTATCGTAAGTACTCTATATTCCGTAAAAAAGAAACCGATAATTTAAAATATAACGATGACTCCTCGTCAAAAATCTCAGCTTATCGTGTTTACGTGTCGACCTTATGTAAGTAAGTTAGTAAGTAAATTGTTTATTATCGTGACCTGTGCAATATAACAAAACATTATATTAATATATACAAATATGTTTTGCACCCGACCCGATGGGCATATAAGTCACCAAAATAGAAAAGTAAGTAAGAAAATATGTACAATAGAAATGTGCTTGTTAACCATCCTGTCTTCTGTCTGTCGAACGTTTTATCTAGTGCACAACTTTAATGGGTTTATAACTCTTGTTATGTGTACATTTTTCGTTCGACTAATACATTTTCATACATCAAAACTCTACTTTGCTCTTGACGAAGTTGCATGTTATGATATGCGCTCCAATAAAGTCACAGGTCAGCTATTCCAAAGTTTTTTTTAAAATGTGCGTGTGTAGTATTTTAGCCACAATTGAAGGAGTTAAAGGCTTAAATCCTTTTCTGTCATTTGTTTACTATAATCAATGACACAATTAGCATGACTTTTACATTCTCATTTTAATCAATATTATAACGTTCCGAGACGCGTATTTTCCGCTTCATAGAAACTTGCCTTACGGATTCCCCTTAATATGTTATAGAAATTCAGTTCTAACACTCAGAATGATGTGTACAACCATGAGCTAATTAAACATTCAGCTTCAAGTTTGGTATAAACGATGATCATCCATACAATCAACATGTTTTATGGTTTCCCAAGTATTTAGTGTTGAGTGAGCAATGACAAAATCTGTAGTGGATAGTAAAGAGTGTACTTAATACGGGATGGTACCCATGAATCAGATTCTTAATATAGGTATATGCTTATCTATGTGGGAAACTTAAACTGTATAACTACAACATTACAACTCAAATATTTAACTTAAATCTTAAACACCAATCTTGATATAGCTCTTCACCATTGCACCTGGTAAAAGTATAATTGGTAATTTGTTGCAGTGATATCTTTATTAATATAAAATAAATTTCGAAAGTGATTCTAAATAGCTTGAATAGTTTGTAGACGTAGGCTTAACATTAGAAATTCATTTCGAAAGTTTCATAATCGTATATACATTTAAAATACTGGATTAGCAGCATAATCAAAAACGTATTTCCTACAAAAACCATGTCAAAGAAATAGAGGAAACCGACAGTGATTGTCAACATCATCATCGTTATCATTCTCGAAATGTGTTCTCTTAAAACTGCCCCTTCGCTGTATGCCAAGTAAGAATGCTTGTCATTATCAACAAATAAGAAATTCGGTTTTGTTTTAAGAGAATTGTCATACAGAACATGTGAATGTATACCAATTCTTTGTAATTACAGTCTCAACCGTCGAACGCTTTGGTTGGTATTTTTGTTTGATGATAACGACTGAATACAAACAAATCATTTCCTTTCACGGTTGGTTCATCCCAATTTCCTTTGTTAAACATTTGCAACACAAACACCTTCTCGCTACTTTATTAATCTAATGTTGAAAGTTACATGGTGATAAAGATAGAACTTGATATTTGAATTCTGAAAAAGCACAATCATACAATAAAGCATAACGAGAAAATAAACTTTAAACAAAAGTGTAATCAAATACGCTTATCCAGTAAATCGTTAATCAAATAATTTTTTAATTTATTCAGATGAACATTCGTTAAACATTTGGTTATCTTTTTAAAGCAAGTGACCAAGTGCCTATACAATACTGCCAAAAAATATATAATTCTCAACATAAACCGCATTGGAACGGTCAATGCATTACATTTTGGGCTTAAAACTACATACATACCTATATAATAAGGCGGACAATAAAATAAATGTTTTTTTTTTTTAAATTCGGAATTTGACTACTTCTATGTTGCGTGTTGCTTTAAATATTTAATTTATGTTTTTTAAATTTAAAAAGATACTTGTTGATATAGTGGCCTTTTGACTTTTGTTGTTTTAAATTTTGTATTTATTGTCTGGGTATATTGTATTATATTAATCATTTCATATAGATCAATCATTTATTCTTTAAAATGATATAATATTAATTTTACAAACATAAATTTCATTTGAAAAGATCACGTTCTTAAACATAAAAAAAAAATCTTAAATAGGTGTGCTTTTTGTGAGGCTATAACAGAATGTCATGTACATTTAATGGATGTATGAATATGGTAAAGATTAATATATGGTGACGTCATAGGCACATGTCTCATTACTCAGGTATCAATATGCAAATATAGTTTAGTCTAAGTATCACACAACATTCCAATGTTTCAAACGAGATAAATGTGGATTCCTTTTGTTAACAATGTGTAACAAAGAGGTAAAGGTAACTCTCCTGGACTTTGTTTTATATAATGATTCATAAATAACCTTTAATTGATAAGTATAAAAAGATTAAAGATACACTACATCAACAACGAAAACGAAAGTGTCTGCATAACTTAAACTCTTCAAGTGTAGTGATTGTAATTTAAGAGGAACACTTGTGACATAAACTTCGAGAATGGACGAGATTTCATTCGCTGTGTTTTATAAATAGGTCAGTTTTAATGACAAGTAGTTTATGAACTGACAAGGAGTGAAATGTTATATTTGTGGAATGCGAAAACAGTTCTAAAGTTAGTAAGTGTTCTTTAGTTTAACATTTCTTACTTCATATTGATTGTGTGTGTGTTTGGTGTATTGTTTTGTAAATTAAACTCTACGAAACATGAGTTTAAGTTTCAATCAATACCATAAACCTTATTTTTAATAGATACGTATATAACTGACACTGTAAGTCGAAAGGTTTTAGTGAATGATCGAAGTTTTGAGTTGCTGTCATAATGTAACAGAATCAAGTCGATTCAAACAAAATTGTCCTTAGGTGGTGTAATAAAACACATACCAAACATAAATAGTTTCGCATACTTAGTTTCTTCTTTACGTTTGGTTTATACTTTATCTATAAAAACGTCAATTGTAATCGAATGTGTACGAGCAATCAAGAAACACATCGGGCGCCATTTTTGTAACATACGGTATAAGGGTCAGTATAAATAACAACAGTTTCTTTCAGTAATATTGTATTCAATGTAGAGTTGGTCAGGACTTATAAATTATACTTTTTAAAGCCCTGAAAATAAACAATAACATACACATATATATCTTATGGAAAACCATATCATAACCTGAAAGTAAATTATTTGCCCACAATAAATTAATAACCGGAGGTGTTCTAGTGGCCTAATAAAGAAAATAACTTTTCACATATATAAATATTCTTTATGTTATACATAATCTAAAACAGTATAAATCACAGATATTAAATACATACAAAAGCTTTGTTTTCTTCTCTTTTCTCTTTATATATCAGGCTTAGGTTTAAGTGAAGTATGGTTTTTTCAAGGGGAAGGAGATATTAATATATTTTTATCCATAGCTAAACAACGAATTTCTGATATGTTTTTGCAAACCTGGTTCAGTGAAATGGAAAACACGACCAGAGGAAAAGGTTATAGACTTTTTAGTAGCTTTTAGTTCCAACCATATTTAAATGTAGTAAATGTCTCAGCATTCAGAATTGCGTTAACTCGTTTTAGAGTATCTGCCCATAGACTTGAAGTGGAAGCAGGGAGATGGCACAAGCCTGAAAAGATACATTTTCAAAATAGAAAATGCAAACACTGTAACGTTCTTGAGGATGAATTTCATTTTTTACTTGAATGCCCAACATTTATTAATTTACGTAAGATATACATAAATAAATACTATTGGAAGAACACAAACATGATCAAGTTTATTGACCTCTTACAGACTGACAATGAAAAAAGTGTACGAAATCTATCCATTTCTGTGTTTAAAGCTTTTAAATTGAGAGCTGACTTATATTATCAATAGTTTCTCTCAAAGTACTTTCATTTATTTATCTAATTTATATAAAACAATACAATATACGATAAAGTGTATACGAATTTGTTGTTTTAAGATTTTGATCAACGTTCTGTTAAAAATTGTGTACGTCATTGACCATTTGTGAATATATTGAGTTGTAATATGTGTTTACTCATGGGCTTAAAGCCTAATGTATGTTGAATAAACTCTTAACTCTATCAATTATTTAATACATGTAACGTCGAATACGGGTAAAAAAGACACTTACAAATAATTAAAATAATGTGAATCAATTAAAAAATTGTTAGATTTTCAATTCTTTATTTGTTATTATTAAAGAAACAAATTTTTAAGGGTTGTTATATATCAATTAAGAACATATTTAACGTCGAATACATGTAAAAAGATACTTAAATGTCATTAAGATGTTGTTAATCAATCAAAGACATGCTGTATTGTAATATAATTGAAATATTTCTCAGTGTGAGTTGTTCTAGAAAATAAGAGATGTTTGTCCTATTCGTATATGGAACCATTTGCATGGATACAGTGCTCTGACATGATCGAACATTATAGCATGAATTAATTCATTTTTTAAACAAATTCGTAAATGGTAAAATCGGTTTTATTCCTCGCTTGCAATCACTGTTTCAAGTTTGTGACCTCTGTTTAAATCCTTTGATTTTCAATTTGTTTGTTTGTTTTTTTTACTCACTTTATAGGGACTTGTTCACACAGTTTCATATTTTTGAAAAGTTTCAGTACATGTATTTATTTACTAACAAAAGTATAATAATGCGTGTGTTAGAGTGGCAAAATAGTATGTTTTGGCGCTATGGCATACGTGTTTCCACTACGTTAATACCTAACAAGCATTTATAAAACTCAATATTTTGGTGCAAATGATACATTTATGAAGAGCCCGATATTCCACGAGAATTTGTTTTCTGTTTATGTTTGTTATAAACAGTGTTTACACAAAACTTCATACTATTCGATTATGATAAAAAAAACTAAGTATATTGCAAGATGTTGGCATAGTCAAAGAAAATGTGTCGTTGTATGATTGGTTGTATGGCGACATGAGCAATTTCACACTGGCAACATTTTAAACTAACACATGACTTCCGGAGACTAATATGGCTAAGGTTGCTTTGTTTTCCGTTTTTTAAGCATAATTCTGACTTACGTTTCTTATAGACGAAAGGAATAATATCCATTATGTGATGCCCATTTTTCCAAACAGAAAAATCCAGTACGATACTCGTAAACGATGTCAGTTTACGGTGCCATGAAGACAATTTAGGGGTGAAATGTAATAGTTATTAACAAATAAATTGTTTGTTTAATCTACGCACTGATACAATATCATAGTAAATATGAGCTCCATCTATTTTACTACAAGTATTTCTTTTTCGCCTATGTGTTAAAAAGTTAAAGTAATATGCCACTTTCTAATGTGTACTTGTCAAACAACAGCAACTTAATACTACGAATTGCTCGACATGAGCCCCATGCTGACAATCCTTATTGCAATTCGTGCAGCAGGTTATGTATACATTACAAACAAATAGTTATTTAATTATGTGGATTCAGATTGTAACATAAACCTGAGGGAAATTTTGCTAACTTATGTTAAGATCTATCTCGTATGTGTTCAAGATATCCACATACATTTATCTATACAGATCAATGTTTACACAATTGTGAAAATTTTATTCCCTAGAAAGAGTGAAAAATTCATTTGTGTACTTAAAATAATTGGACTATATGTGCATTGAGATAATTTGACCAAATCGATTGGCGTTCAATTCTGTATTAATTATCGCAAAAAAAATCTAGATAACAAGTGAGCTTATACAGCTAAACCTAAAACGATCATCAAATTTGCTTAACAAATATCTATTTTATTTACATGCATGACTATTTCTGTTAAAGTTATCTTGTTGTTGTGTTGTTGCATGTTTTATCAGTATAATTATGCAGTTTATGTTAACCCAATTACACAAAGGTGTATATCATTGTATGTAACAGCTAACAATTTACTCGGCTGCATTGGTTAAACTGTTTGATCTTTAAACTGAACGCAGTGATAGCACGCACTATGATCCGTTTATATAATACAATACACAAGTTTATCTAGACTGTTTAAACCTCTCGCCTGCTCGGGCTTTAAACGTTTATCTCCAACGAAAACCACAATAACACACTGAATATACATTAAACCCTCCACGGAGTTATAAACGTCCTTGCATTTTGCACACAACTCTGCATATTGACATTATCAGCAAAGCGAGTCACGTGATTTGAGCTGAATGAGATATGTATGCTGGTTAGCTTAACCTGGTATCTTAGAACGGAAACTACGATATATTTGTGTTAAATGTTCAAGTTAGTGTTTTTCAATGAAAGTTTAAACTGCGTAATGTAAGTGTTCATAAATAAATCCAGTGATATTCGTGTTTAATGTTTATATTTATGATTTCTTTGTTTATGTTTTAAAGGATTGCCTGTGAAGTTACTCAACCGGAAAAATTCAGCTACGTTCAATAATCGGAGTCCTATTTTTCATGTGAAGTTAGAACATCAGGTAAATGAAGTTGTCTTTATAATACATACTAGATCTGGTAAACACACAANAATGGAAAATGTGAATAGTGTGTTGATTTAAATTGCCTAGGCGTGCAAAATTGAAAGTGTCATTACATAATTCTTACGGAACATTATCGAGAAATGAATTATCTACACAGGTATGTAAATATTATTGCAATCCGTTGATATTAACTGTCTGATATCGGGGCTTGAATGTTGCGCACAAAATCCTTGCGCAACAATATAGACAAAGAAGGAAAACTTTCCACCACATTTTGAATCGTTCGCCCGTTGAACGCTCCAAATATTACCCATTTAAAAAGTAGCTTAATATTTGAGAGCGTCAACAAGTTGGACTAGGTTAAATTAATAAAAACACATACAATTAATCATGTGTCTGTAAACGTTTCATAATCAGGCCAATTCGTAATTTAATCAACACATAAACATTATATAAATACACCTGTATACGTTTCATAATCCGGCCAATTCGTAATTTAATCAACACATAAACATTATATAAATACAAATGAACACAGTTGGTTAATAAAGAATAACAGGTTACTTCCTGATATATTTCAAAACGATCTTGCAGTAACCAGTTATTCTGGTTATCATTCCACTCACTCCCTTTTTAAAAGAAATAATAAACTTCATTGTTATGACAAGTCTAAACAAAAAATCTTAGTACTATGACTACCTCCAAACATTGACTGACGTAACAACTACCTTTTGACGTGATATAAAAATATATCAGGCAGCTTTGTATCAGGCAAATATAAATGTAGTGGTATGATAAAAACATTAACCTATCGGTGGCAAAAAAATATGTGCGTTCACTTTACAGAACGAAGGCAAGCCTTATACAAATCAACCTTAAAATGCAAAAGGTATTTATTATTATATCTTTACATCTTTTCTGAAAACGTATTTCAGTAAATATGGCCGAAAGATTACGGCGATACAAACTCAGTCCCGACGTGTATCCGCGCTTCCAATACGCAGTCACAGAGGTTGGACGTGCGCAACGGAAGTATGATAAATTAACAAAAGAAGCTAAACTCACTCAAGCCCAAGTACTTCCGCCTTTTGGAGCTGTATATCTGAACATTCTAGAAACAGAAGGAATCCCCTTGATAGAATCAGAGCATCTTACCCCGCGGCCATTACACGAGAACACAGATTTCAACATAGTCAGTCATAAAGAAGCAAAGAAGTTGTTTGAAGGTCCTATTAATCAACAATACCCGACCGTTTATGTCACGAGATACAGCGGTGACGCAATCTTGCCGGATTACTTTGGAAATCTGACAATCTTGATTACTGGTGACCCGAAACCCGTTGACAGCAAGTTTTCCAGATGGGGTGATACATACATTTGTGTTTCAACTAGGAAATCATTTGCAAAAGACATCAGTGATCTATTGGTGCGCTATGTTTTTTCTCATATGCGCCCTAAAACCGAGCTACTGGAATGCATGACAAAGGCGGACGTGACGGAAAATTACAAAGTTGATGTTGGCAGCGCCCTAAAAACTATCCAGTCGAAAGAGTTACCGCCGAGCCCTGTTGCTGTGGTTGGTAAAACTACCGTCCTCAAACGCACTACTAGTGCCATGTGTAAGTGCAATTATATTTTGTTACTCATACATGCAGATGATTTAGTACATCAGAATTATTAAAGCAACGATGTTATTATATTTTGTGTACTTATTTTCATATTAACAAGGGATGTGTTTGTCAGAAACACAATGCCCCCTATTGCGCTTATTTATTTATTTTATTATTTTATTTTTTACCTTTGACCTTGAAGGATGACCTTGACCTTTTACCACTCAAAATGTACAGCTCCATGAGATACACATACATGTCAAATATCAAGTTGCTATCTTTAATATTGCAAAAGTTATGACCAATGATAAAGTTTTGTGAAAGACACACAGACACACAGAATGACAGACAGACAGGCCAAAAACAATATACCCCCTCTTCTTCGGAGAAGGGGGCATAAAAAGCAAACTGGAATAATGCTGTGAGATTATTGAACCATAAAGCATGTACATGAAAAACAAACAGAAACGAGTAACTTCTAAACATGCCCTTTTGTTCAAATTACTCAAATATACTTGCTGAGATACTTCATGCGAAGTGTAATAAGACAATGGTACGTCGCCGAAACCTTTAACTTTATTTTTTATATACATATAAGTTACATGAACTTTGCTTGTTAATCTTATAATCATTGTCACATAACGCATCTCAGAATGTGTAAGCAGGGCGAAATAAATGTTAATGGTTTTAAATATGTTTAATACGTTTTCAATCATAGATATAAAAACAGTGGAGGACAATCTAGAGAACAGTGGCGTATCCTTCGAGAAACATGTGTCAGAGGCTAAAAAGATACGGCCAAAATTACTGGACGCCGTTGCCGAGATTCGTACCATGTATAAGCGCAGCGGAGTTCCGGAGGATCAACATCCTAGAACTAGCAAACGTGACAATCATGCCGATGAACAGGTGTGTGATATTAACAGAGATAGCATTTTAAGTTTATGTTATGGCTAACATATTTCACAACAAACTCTGCGAAAATTACCATTTTTGTTTCCAAACTAGTGTTTACTGTTTAATGTTTTAACGATTGTTGCACTATATTAACTATTTAATTATAAAATTTCACCCATTTCATGAACAGTACTACAAGGAAACTTTTTATATCAAACATATATATATTCCAAAAGCTATAAATAAGTAACATTCAATCTGAAAAGAGGTGAATAGTTTCAAACTCACTTTTTGTCATAGTATTTTTAACGGTTTTTAATTATAATTAGTATTTTTATACAGGAATGTATTACGTAAGGTTTGTCAGATTGAGTTATATTAACTGCATCACTATTTTTTTAGGTTGCAAATGAACTGTTCAAACAGATTCCAGAAGTCTTGGGGATCGGATACAGACTGGACACACTGGTAGTAACGCTTGATTCATCAATACAAGAGGACGACACTATTATGATTGAAATTATGTCAAAAATAGAAGACTTCTTACAATCGAAAGAAATCGATCATACCGATGTCAATTTTCGTTTTTCAAAGAGCGAAATAAGCAAGTTTTCACATGGCGATGTGAAAGTCGGGGGTTACATCCGAGCAACAAGTTTGCCTGGGACGCTTGGCGGCTTTGTACAAAAGGGTCGACCTGAAGATAAGATATGTTGCCTTATATCGGCCAATCATATTTTAGATGACGAAGATCCGGGCGAGGTATTTCTACAGGCCAGAAATGGCGACGAGTTTATGATCGCTCGGACGCTGGGTAGAAGAAAGGATGTAGAATACATAAAACCGGTGGATATTGCAGCTGCGGAACTAGAAGATACGTTAGTTGAAGAACCAAGTCATTTGGACTCTTCGGGTAAAGAAACACCAAGCAGAGTGTATGACTATCGCAATCTAGAGCAAGTGGATTTGTTGACAGGACTTCGGGTTCACGTATGGAAAGCGAATTACCGACTTGGAAAAGGCAAAATAACTATGCCCAAATACCACCGACGAATAACCGCAAGCAGTATCCAAAACTTAATTGGAATCGAGGATCCCGACTCGGATGACAGTGAGGAAAGTGGAGCCGCTGCGAGTCAAGCAATGGCTACTAGAGGAGACAGTGGTTCGCTTGTCTGTGCTGATACCCCAGACGGAGACTTTATACATGCGATAGGGATGCTTATGGGAGACGATCCATCACGAGCAGGAGCATCCGATATAAACCAGACCATGTACGTTTCGTGTGATCTACAGTCCGGTATGGAGCATATGGAACACAAATACAAAGAAAAGTTCAGGTTGTGTAATAGTATTGAGTAAATATTAGACATTTGTGTACAGTCGATTTTTGTAGTTTGACATTTTATTTTCATAATATATTTGTTTGCTGTATTTTGATACTTAAGTTTATGTACAATCTTCTTTTACCTTATGTGAATAGAAATGAATGCATAGTTTATAATGAACTGGAAATGACATTTATCTCATATGTTGTCACTCTTAACATTAACATATCGAATGCGTCATAGCGTTTTCATATGAAACAAATTGTGTGTTACAAATCAGTTTTCCCGTGTCCGTGTTACGTGTAACTGTATTTCAAATTACGTAGCGTAGGGCTAGCATAAAGGCTCAGCGTATGTTGTTATTATGCAGATGTTATTATCTAAGTATGCAGACAAACCTAACTTTAGTTTTGCCAAGTGCTATTGAAATGTGTTTTTTTAAACACATTCCACACATTGAATTATAAATGTGGTTCTGTAGATATGTTTGTTTGAAAATGTTTCTGAACATGCAATATTATTTTACCAAAGATATTGCACCATGGTTTGAAACCAAATTTTTGCTGTGAACAATATTCATAAATATGGTCTTATAACAGTGTGATTTAAATTGACATGTTTTAACATTTTACTCATCTTTTTGTACCAACGTAGACAGAATATATCATATTGTGTTTTTTTCTACATGCTAGTACACGAGAGTGTTGTTATTGTTTTTCCTATATTATTTCTTAAGTGATTGCCCGTCTCGTGTTACATTTCATAATAAGTGTTTAACTGCGTTTGCAATAAAACATAGCAAGTGCAAAGGCAGTGTAACATGTATATTATTTTTTACATTATTGAATTTAGCGCAAACGCTTTTTCTGTTTGTTAATTATACTTGTTTCCTTATCCTTGTTTTTCACGGAAAGAAATTCTCATATTTCATTCTCATATGTGGCATATTTTTAAACGTTTCTCTCTGTAATGGCTTTAAATCAGTTCGTGTATTTGTACTAAATTGTAAATTAGTCCCTTAGACATTAATTCGTTTCATATTCAATACATACTTTGCTTTATTAAATGTTAAATCATATATAAAGATCTCGTTGTGTGTGAGTAAAAATACAATCATGTGCCATGCTCAAACCTTCATTTGACATTTTTTTTAAATGAAAAATTATAAAGAGTACCTGTCATAATAACTGTTGTTGGTTTTTTTCTATTAAAATATAAAGATCATTCTAGTGAATTTCAGTTCATAACACGAACGTCTAGATTTCAAAAGAAGCTTATACTTGGAATAAGTCATTACAAATGGCATAGAACGTATTTGAATTTAACAAAAATGTATATGTTTTTGAAGGATAAATTAGAATAATAATACAAAACGCGATGATTGGACTGGGACTACAAATGCTAGCTCAATGTATACTATAAAAAAAATGTGGGTTTTTTAATTTTAATATGACGTGGTTATATTTATAGTTATGGATAGGTACAATGCTGCTTATATCATACTACGTTGTGTATATTATTTGTATGTACTTATTTATGTTTCTCTGCATTGTAACACCGTTTGCATGTTTTTCATATTAAACACTTGGGACCATACATCAAATATTGCAAGTCATGTGCCCATATTCAACAGTCATTCTATTTGAGAATAATGTATACACGAAGATAAAAAGAAACAAACAGTAATCAAATATTTATAAACAATATGACGTCTACTGGTGCATATTAAACCAACGAAGATCACACACAAATTCTAAATAAAGAACTACATACGTGAAAGAGTTAAATGACTAGAATAAGATAAACCCAGAATTTAATAAATTTTATACCATGATCAATTTTGAATATTCTAAGTTAAAGGTTGATGAATATTCACTCCTGTGATTTCCTATGATCTACAACACTGACCTTAAATCTTAACGTTTTTCGAGATCAAATGTTCCTTTTTGCGTGCTGGCACGTTAGGTCCGTAATTCCGTTATAAAGCTGCGCTCTGTATCATTATAACAAATAACTTTATTGGAATTATATGATTTATGTTTTATGCAAATTTATTAATATGTGCTAGTTAGTTATAATAATTGACATACGTTTGCCTGTTTTTACGTGTTGTTGCATTCTCAAGTCGGATATATGTATTGGAATGTTATGTGTAGTGTGATTGAAACATGTAAAAAGTATCAAGTTAAACAAAAATCAGAATTCAACCTTTAATTAAATATTAAGTTTTCGTTGTTAAACATAAATACGATTCTTTTGTTGTTTGATTTTGTATTAAACTATTTTTTAATTGTAAGCTTAGTTATGAGGGAAGTTTTCTAATTAACTATTTTTATATTTAAAATAATTTGTAAAAACAAATTTGTTTTAACTAATGTAGTATTGTGGTGTGAAAGATCTTGACATAAATAGCGGATAGCTGAATCCTGTTCCTGTTTAACCTCATACATTGTGCTCTGGTAAACAAGAAACTGTTGAATAGGCCAACCTTTTATGATTGATTGAATGAATTTTTGCGAATATGTGTACGAAAGTAAATAAATGTTGTAAAACTTAAATAAGGAGTATTTGGCTAATTAAAATCATTTGTTTTTTATAAAAAGATCATCAAACTGGACCGGCATTCAGAAAAAATCCTTATTAAGAAACACCCTATGTTTTTCTTGTTCTATATCTTTCCACTTATCATTAAGTGTTATAATTATTAACCTTGCATGTAATATGTATCAACCTAATTGATAAAAAAATATCAATTGTGTCAGCAAACATTGTTATCATACTGTCATATAGCACACATACATGAACATTGATACAAAGTACAAACGAATTAGCTGAATGAAGGAACATGTTTCTAGTATTGTTATGTGCGTGTTTAATTTTTTAATCAAATTTACTTTTATCCAACTATGTCTTAAAGCCTTACGTTGCTCTTTTTACCAGAAAAGGTAGAATAGGTGTTATTGTAATATACACGTTATTCTTGAACCGCCGGTAAATACGGCCGTTTCTACGAATCATCTTACCGAAAAATGCAGAAAAAAATCGCATTGAACGCTGTTAAAAAAAGTAATGTTTTCGTATTTCCTAATCGTACAGTTTCTGTACACAGTTTGTATAATTTCTGTTTCGGTGCACAGCTTGTGATGCGTCTGGGGTAAATGTACATGAGCGTAGTGCGCATACTAGGTAGGTACCAAGCCTCTATAGTGTTTATTCAATTTGAACCAAGTGCTTTTGAATGTTACAGTTTTAAGTGGTAAAAAAACACTCATATACTATTTTCATTCGAACTGCTGCCCAAATCAAATACGTTTATACTTTAATATATAGTATGTGGACAGCGGCTTTGAAATACATGTACTTACTTAGATTGAGCTGTCTGTAATCATGGCGAGTCCAAAATTAAGAATTTGAGACTACATTCGAAGTATTAAACATACAATTATAAACGTATGAATAACTGTACAGTAGAAAATCGAAGGGTACTCTAAATAAAGGCAATACATGTATTGAACTTTAAGGGCAATATAAGGGAAGTGCCGTTTTGCAACATTTTGATAAGTTTATGACGATGTGCTCCATGGATAATAGTGTTTTTGAAAATATAAGATAATGTGAACAATCTTCAGTTTTCGTGATAAATTGTCATTAAAGTTATGTGATCACCTATTATAAGTCCTTGCAAACCAATTTCATGTCTTTTAATACGCACTGAAATTCTGTGTTGTATTTTGGAAATGTCTTTGAACATCGTCTATGTATTCACTGACAATAAATAAGCTTAACTTAGATTTCCCTACATACAATACGAAAAGTGAATCATTATAAAAATTTCGAACTTGAGTATTTACATTAATACCGTGTGTATTTTTGATTGGGTTGCATGCCGGGTAAAGTGGTGTAACAGAAGAAACCAAATGCGCGATATATGATGATGACCGTCGACCCATGACAGCCTACGTGAGATCAGCAATTGCACGTAAATTATATCGCAAAATATTATTGTTTAAACAGTACAAGTACTTGCGTTATCTCTAATTTAAAATTAAGTGCATTCCTATCATACGCATCCGAAACAGTGGAAACCAGAATATGATTCACAGCAGGAAACAAATTAGTATTGTTCAAGTGTGCTGGTTTACGCGTTGATAACGCAATTTCGCAGTTTTTATTGCATTCGACATACATTGAGACATACACTAGACCGGACATAATTTACCAACGATGTTTTGGTCGTCCATATTTGTGAAAAAGAATATAAAAACAATCCTAAGCAACAACACGCATCAAATAGCCATGTTCGTGATGGATCGATGCGCATGCGCTTTAGGGACAGAGATTGTCATGACTCTGAGAGGTTGAAACAGAAATGTATGAAAATTACTTCCGCTTTAAAGTTTTTCAATGACAGAAAATTGAAATTCGATTACAGGGCGCTGAATAGGTGAACACGTTTTGCTACATAAAATAGAATACTGAAATTCAACACCGGTGTATTTATATGTACATAAATGAACGTTACTTAACTTTATGTAAACTTAAGTATTACCTGTCAATATTTATACCTACACAGAAGTAATGACCTGTTAGGTTGATTAACATGTGATTACCGTACATATTAGATACAATGGGTTTATGATTGTAACTCATACTAGTTTTTAGAGTTTGATATTTGCTTCAGTTTTTCAAAAGTATTCATGGCCACCGTTGCACAGCTGCTGAGTTAGATATCATGTTACACAGTATGATTTGTTCATCATTTTTAATGATTTGTCAGTAAAACGATGCGTTCACTTAAATAGTATCATACCACGCGCAAAACCACATTTGGCACAAGCTTGGTGTGTATTTCAATGTGCAGTGCAACTTATGTATCCCATGTTGTGAATCTCTTTGCACATCTTGTATGTGGTGACTGCAAGCGAGCGAGCTAAATGTAGATTTCCTTAATACAAAACGAATTTTGAAAGAGCGTGTACGTTTGATGGGGGTCTTAACAAATGGTAAATATGGTGTACCTGAAAGAAACAATTCGCTTGGTATGATGGGTACGGACGATCCAGGTTCATCTAGTTGAGATCCACCTTCCACCAATGAAACATTTATAACATTGAACTGGCGTTATCTCTTATGCAAAATTTGAATGTTATCAGTAGTTGATAACGAAATCTGATTCACATCAGGAAACAAAATACTATTGTTCAACGAATGTTAGATTAAACCCTGCATACGCACAAACGTAGTGTTTATTACAATCAACGCGCATGTACAGCGAAACACAAATTAAGCCAAAAATAAGATGATGATGCTCTTTTGTTTGTCTGTTTAAGTGATAAACAATAAACAGTACTGAACCACGAGCAGAACAACAAGAACACCGGCTCTAATGCATGTGCGTAAAGTATCGTCCCAGATTAGCCTGTGCAAGGTTATCGTTATTAAGCCATATGCGGTCAGCGTAGCTGTAGCTTAAGATCAGCCAGCGAATTCTGGTCAGGAGCTTATCCGCCCGCTAATGAGACCACGACTGCTTGCGTTACTTTAAAGCGGTCTGAGGCCACGCTGGCTGAATATGACAAAAGACTCATTTTCGCTTGACGCGCTTCATATCACAAAGCTTACAACTTGACTATTCAGATGTAGACGGTTTGTTTTGTAAATATGCAAAAGTATACATTCCAAGAAGGAATAGATATAATGTATAATATCCAAAACCAGTGTTCAGACAATGTTTCACGAAGACACAAATGGTATGTGTATCATGTTTATCATGGATGTGGTACAAACGCATGTAACTCGGGCGCGGAGAGACAGTGCCCTTATTGCCCTGGTAGAGGTATGAATGACATTAGTAAAAGGACAGACATGTCTCATGTTTTGGACCCACACAATGCTGGTAAATGAAATTACAGTTATGATTCCAGCATTAACAGACATGTCTCTGGTAAGAATATTGATAGGAACCGACATTAATCTGCTATAAATGGAAATAACTCTTGCACAAACAGAATTACTTTTCAATAAAAAGACAAAATATAGACTGAAATTACTCTGGTAGGGAGGACTGACAGGACTTGAGAGGTTTAAACAGAAATGGCTCTTGTAGAGCGGAGGACTAGCATGGCTTGAGAGGTATGAACAGAAATGGCTCTTGTAAAGGGGAGGACTAGCATGGCTTGAGAGGTATGAACAGAAATGGCTCTTGTAAAGGGGAGGACTAGCATGGCTTGAGAGGTATGAACAGAAATGGCTCTTGTAGAGGGGAGGACTAGCATGGCTTGAGAGATATGAACAGAATTGGCTCTTGTAGAGGGGAGGACTAG
>VMBQ01004281.1:0-44945 GCA_007657795.1 Dreissena rostriformis | reverse complement strand
TTTATATTATAGACAAATTACGCGTACACGCAGGGCTCGACACTAACGGTGGTCCGTTGACCCGGGGTCAGTAAAAAATAGGGAGGACCAGTTAAACTAGAATTTGGTTGATCCTTAGGACCAGTTAAAAATCCCGACCAGCTTATCGTGAAATACTGGTGGAAAGCCGTTTTTATCAATAAAACAACTTTATATGTTCATAATAAACCGATAATTTCATCATTACTTTGTGGGCAATCTCGAGACCAGGATAAAAAATAGCAATATATTGGAAATTCAATTTTGTCTAGAAGCCCGGATGACAAAAACCTGTTGTCGGATCAAAAAAATTGATTTACGTTTCGCAATTGTCTCCCGCAAATGTCTCCGGACTTCGCAATGATCAATACACAAATTAACATAAAATTCGAAGCGTTTGGATTGAGAAATGAACAAAATGGTATTTATTATTTTGAAAAAGCAGCAATAATTAGCATTGTATCGATCTTAGTACCATCAGAATTTACTTTGTTTACCGTGCGAATTTACACTGGAGTGCGCCGAATAATGTTTTGATATTGCAGGAGAGTAAGCGTATGTATTTTCAAGATTTTCAAGTTTTCGCAATGTGGAATTTCATTCCGGCGGTGGTTGAACCTCTGCCTAAAAAACCTAAAACTAATGAAGAGAAGCTTGAAGTACAGAGAAAATATGAAAAGGATAAGAGCTAGTTTAGTAGATAGTATAGTTTTCTTTTTATAAATGCACAATACATTGTGGATAGTCCGGAAAGTAAGCTGAACTTTAGGTCAAATAACATAGAAATTGTCGGACCACTTGAAATCTTGGAGGACCAGTAAATTCTGAAAGCTGGTGGTCCTTTGGGTCAGTACGTAAAAAAAGTTAGTGTCAAGCCCTGTATAAGGTGTTGTTTTTTTTCGAAGCCACCCACACACCCCACCTCTAACCCCCACTCCTAAATTATGTTCGAAAAAAAACGTATCCAATGGACATATCCTACATACCAAACAATATTTCAATCCGTAAAATAATGGCGATTTTACTTGTTTATCGTTTAGTTTCTGGACACGCCATAGCTGGTTTTGACTTAATGTGTGGACAAACAAAATGGTTTTCAGAAAAACAATCAACTGATTTCTTTAGATCAGATACCCCTTTAAAACGTATTGGATTATTTTATTTAGACATGGAGTTTAATGTACATATACAAAATTTATTAATTTATGTCATGTTGGTCATTTACCAGGTAGGACTAAAATCGCCGAAAAAATCTAGAAAAGGTAAAAATGTAACATAAATATTTAAAAAGGCAAATGTGTGCTTTTTCATGTCATGAAACGAATTCATAGCAGTACATGTGTATTACCATTAATATAATTCAATTACGGTAGTTGACACTTTTAACATTTAAGTATTGAAAATAGCCTTTAAAGCTGTTACTAAAAAGCAAGAGACTATTTCGTGTTTTTTCAGCCGAAGAACTTTGTTACAATTATGAATATCCTGTCGATAGCATTCATGAAAAATTGTACACAGTTGTACGAAACAACGCAACCTACTGTGCGAACGTCTGGCATTGGCAAAAGTCCTAATAAAGTTGTTTTACGTCATTTTTGACGATTTGTCAATAGCTATAAATTGTGTAGCATAAAAACGTGCAAATCACATATGGTTAAGTCCTAAGTATCGATCCACACTTAAATTACGTATTGCTTTTTGTTACTCTTTTTGAACATCAAGTTAAACGTCGATTTTCTAAATCAGGACCAATCGATAATCAAAATCATTTTTTTAACGTATGTATTTTTACCAAAGCAGTACGCACTTAGATAGAGTTTTACTCAATGGAACATTGGTGTTATAGAAGGAAGCTCATTCGCCCGACATGATGATTACTGATGAATCATGACAGACTATGTGAGAACATCGTAACACCAGATCAGCATTTCCAAATTACCAACGTCGTACCGATTAATCATTTGTAATATGACAATGACTTACGTTATCTCTTTTATCTAAAAAGGGAATATTATGATACATATCCAAAAAAGCAGATAACGAAATATGATTCACAACAGGAAACACATGACTATTGTTAAACGAGTGTTTCATTAATAAAACAATTGCAAAGCACTTTCAAATTCAAACAAAATGCAATTGAGGAAGCAAATTCGTAGTGTTCATACAATAACGAAAACACATCCACATAACATTCGAATTGCACGTATGAATTGACACGAACACTATTATGCTACCATTATCAACTAATCTTTTTCAGTATTATGTCGCGATCAATCAGACAATGATGATATGAAATGTCCATTATGTTGCTCTTGTAGGAAAATACAAGTGAAACAATGGATTATTTTCCTCCAATTTTAAATCATGGATCAATGTAATGTTCATTTTGTGGCGGATGAACCTGACATTGAACTGCCTTTTGATCCGGAAATTATTTATGAATATTTGCATTATATGGAACTACTTAAAAGCAATTAATGTAAGCTTTTTAAAACCACCCTGTATCGTTCTTGCTCGTTATCTTTCCACAATTGTAATCACGTATCAGTTAGTGTCATAATTATTTAACTTGCGGGTGTTTTAAATCTACATGCTTGATAAACAGTTATCAATTGTAGCAGCACAATTATCAGTGTATCACATAACAGGCATGTAAATAAAAAGTTGTTTGTTTCCATTTATCCGACCGACTGTTGCCGAGGTCCTATGCTCCACAAGATGCTCAAGGGAATAAGTCAAGTTAGTCGATTAATCCGACCGACCTTAAATTTTAGTGCTTACACTAAAATCTGCTGTGTTTTTTTGTATTCCAGGTTGAGTTTTAATATGTATTGCTACATTCGATCTTTGCAATCATTTATAATCATGTGTAATCATACTCGCAAAAGTAACGTAACATATCATGCCAGATATGTTGAAACGAGATTTTGAAGATGTTTGTAATTAAACAACCTGATAAAGCGGGAAATAACATGATCCTATGTTTAAAAATAAAAAAAAACTATGCATACCTACCTATCAATTTTTTGGGGAAATATTAGTGTTAACAAACATTTTTGGCCTTAAATTCGTGTGTACATTTAGAAGATGTTCAGCTTGTTTAACGCTGAAATGTATGTCCCGTATGGAAATGTACAACTGTTATGTAATACATTTAGCAAATAACACTAAACTCGCCGCATAGCTGTGCATATGTAAGCAATTGTCTGCTGTACATAGACTCGGGGCTATGTTGTTGTTTTTTCCGTTCAGTATATTCTATTCTCCTCGTCAATAGGTATGTGAGGCTCGAGGGCATCCCACTTCATACCGTATATAATTTGCAAATTATATATGCATAGTATAACACATTTTATACACTCAACAGTCAAACGCTTTTTACATTACAACACACACAATACTTTTTCAAGAAAAAGGCCCATATCACAACTAACAACTACTGGAAAAGAGGTAACAATAGTGTCCATTCTTTACTATTACAATAATCACTAAAATTGTTTATTTCATTTAGAACATGACAATGCAAGGACAGGTGCGATTTTGCAGCTTTAAGAGTAGGTCTACTTGTGTTCATTTTACAATTATAAACATGTTTATCAAAACAAATATTAAGTTTAAAGACCCACTCGTGGCTATGTTAACCTTGGTTTCTGTTTATGGCAGTTTATTTCCCTTTAACGGGCAAGATTGTCGACGAGTAGATAACAGTTACTAAAAGCCAGTTCGTGCTATTTGTTGTACATTTCCGCCCAATAAGTACACAACTTTCTAAACTAAACCAAACTAAGGAAGATATTATTCATGACATACGTTGCACAACTGTCAAAGATGTATCCAATCTGCCATCTTGAGTTAGAAACTATGTTTTACATTCTACAGTATGATTTGGTCTTCATTTGTTCATGATTTGTCATTTTAAAAAATGCGTACACTTGAATATTAGCATAGTCCGGGAAAAACCACATTTGGTACAGGATTGGTGAGTATTTGATCATGCACTGCAATAATGTTTTGTATGTTGTGAATCTCTTTGCACATCTTAAACGTGGTGAGTGTAAGCAATCTGAATGTAGATGTCCTAAATACAACACAAATCGCGAAAGAGCATGCACGTTTGATGGGATTCTTAACAAGTGGTAGATATGGCGTACCAGAAGGAAACCTTTTCACCCGGTTTGATACATATATGCATACGCAGGGTCATCTAGCTAAGATCAGCCATCCACGTTGCTCTTATCGCAACAATGAAACATTTATTAAATTGCACAAACATGCGTTATCTCTTGAGCAGAATTTGAATGTTATCACCAGCCGATAACGAAATATGATTCGCATCAGGAAATTAATTATCATCGTTCAACGCATGTTTGATTACGCACCGAATACACCCAAACGTAGTGTTTATTACCAACAACGCGCATATACAGCGAAATAGAAATTAAGCGAGACAACAAATGCGGATGCTCTTTCTTGTCTGTATTGTATACATGTATAATAAGTACACAGTACTCAACAAACACAAACAGAAAAACAAGAAAACTGGACCTANNNGGGGGGGGTTACTGGCATGATTTTGGAGGTATACACAGAAATGACTCGTATATGAAATATTATTGATGAAGTGTATTTATATATTTGTATGAAAACGCCTATCGTATGATGGAATATTTCACAATCGTAGATTACTCAACAAGTATGACTCGAATGGGAAACCATCTATGTATTTCTTTTTAAGTTTGTTATTATAAGTTGTATTACCTGTTATAAATGTTCAGTGGTCGTGAAACGAAGTTGTTTACTTGCATTTGAAAGGCCTTGAATGACAAAAAACGAAATTTGATCACATGTCGCTGATGACGTGAACGAGTTCTGCCATGTGAATAAACGAGTTAAACTGACATTTAACACTAGTCGATTAGGTATGTACATAAATAAACGTAACTTCACTTTAAGTTTCCTAAGGTGTAAACTGTTAATATTTGGGTTGTTAAGTTGGGTTTAAAGGTCGTAGTCATATGTTAAAAGGTACAATAGGTTTATAAATTCAATACTAGCAAAAGGAAAAAAAGCTTTGTTTCTTGTTATATAAATTCTTTAAGACCATTCTCAACGTAACATATGTATAAGTAAATATATTTAATGCCAATATTAAAACATTCGAAAATCTGTTAAAAGGTCATTTCAAATTGTTTGGGCTTAAATGATAAAATTTGGAACACGACAATATAATTTACAATAATTTAACTGTTTTGAAAACCAAACATATACAGGAACAAGTTGTTTGGTTATTCAATTCTTAAAATGAGTACTTCATAATGTTGATATCGATATTAACGACGGGGAACAACTGAGGAAACAATTGATATTCCTTGTTTGTAATTAATTCCCTTCCTCCGTAAAAAACAACTGTGCTAAAATTGTACATGAGCAGAGTCGTGCGAAAATCAGGCTTATGTCTACAATGAAGTGTACAAAAGAACGAAAGGATGGTGTATTACGGCCACAAAATACTTGCGTTAAAAAGGAAATGTCTGTATAATATACATACAAGAATGATTCAACTTTATGGCTAAAACATGCACAAATCTTAAGTAAATTCTTTGACTAAAATCAAACGGTGATAATGCAAGCAAAACACATAACCAGGTACAACGTTCGCTGCACAACATATAATAACATAGGTTACACATATTTAACTTCAAACTTATACAATATAAAAAGAAAGTATTTAAATAATAATTTAAATAACTCATGTCTTATTTAATGCTGGCATTCAGATTTACCATCTGATTAGCCACATGTGGGTTAGGGTAATGGCTACTTTTCCTACCAGGGCACACTTAGGTCTCATTGTCCACCGTGCACTGGTGTCTATGTAACTGAAGGATCTCTTAGGTGACTGTCCGGGCAGCCAGGAGAGATTTTACCTACTTTGGTCTAAAATTAAGTTTTTATGTCCCCGAGCAGGTCATAGGGACCGGTCCCCACAAACATGTTTCCTAAATGGCGCAGAGGAACCTGTATATAAACTTCGAATTACGAACATGCCAATAGTGCCATACGGACATCGATTTAAAAATAAACTAAAGAAGCTTTTTGCGCTTCTGGTGCTAGAATGGCCGTGACCTTCAATTTGTGCATGGATCAATGGTTTCAACAAAACTGTATGGTTTCATTGAGCTAGCTTTTTAAACCTGTCCGTGGCTCACTGGTAAAAAGGTAACTAATTACCGTCATTTAAGAAAAGTGGTGATGTGCAACCTTAACACACTCTATGGCTTCACTAACAAGCCATATCGAATTATCTTATCTTAACAGTCATTCACGTATCTCGGTTATCTGACAATAACAACATCCAAACAGTCGAGAAACTGCTCTGTTCGACATTATCCTTATTTATAGAATCATTTTCCCTTGAATGTTTGATTACCTTTTAAATTATTCTTTACTCACTGACACTGTTTATTGCTACTATCGTGATTAGTTGTGAAAAGCGTTTCAAACTATATGGAGTCAAATGTTGTATAAAATGAAAAGATAGCTCTATAAATCAGAGAAATATGCTTAATTCCGGTTAGAAATCTTAAAAAACACGGACCACTTAACTTATTCTATTGAATTAATCAATACGGTAATTGGATATTTGCCATTGTTATAAAAATAACGCAATCAAAAACACCATCTCGCGTGAGTGCGTGCAATAACCGATCTTAAAACGGTGGATCTTGTCAAAACTCGCGATATCTGAACGTCACTGTTTGTTCAAATATTTATCAGAATGCCTCAATCGATGGTTAACGTCAAAATTTATACGACAAAATTAATCTCGACCGTTTTCCCTTGCCTTACCTCGCAATCGCTTACATATAAATAATTCAATATTCGTGGAAAGTATATTCAACACATTCACTGCGGGGAATCACGTGATCACAAAAGTACATCGTACGCATAAAATGGCGGAACAAGCTCTCGCTTAATGACGAAAATCAAGGTATTCTCATATTTTATAATATNTATTTTTTTCGTTGTTTGTCATCTTGAATAGCAAACGCGTCAAAATAAAGTGTGTTCAGACGATGTACAATTTTCATTGTTTATTGTTCCTGAATGTTTGAGAAAACTAAAGAAATCTAAGAAAAACGACAATTACCGGAGAACATAAGGCGACTAAGCGGGTACTTTGCGCATAGTTAGCATTTATTTTGATATTATAAAATATGAGAATACCTTGATTTTCGTCATTAAGCGAGAGCTTGTTCCGCCATTTTGTGCGTACGATGTACTTTTGTGACCACGTGATTCCCCGCAGTGCATTGCCTTTGAAAAAAAAGTTAATGAGATGATTTCCTGTGAAACGGATTGGCATTGGCGTAAACCGCAGAAGTACGGTAATTAGCATAATCTGTAAAGTACGTCTAATTGAGATCGATTCTACGGGATCCAAATCGAAATCTGGAACCATGATTGCTTTGTTGTTTTATTCACAACAATACTGTTAAAATTGTTGTTTTTTTTACCATTTAATTGCAGTGACTCAGTGTTACCTTGTTAATGATGTACTGAATTATGAGCTTACTAGACCCGTATCTCAAAATAATAACACATTCAACTTGCGATGAGGCCTCGCGGCCGCTATCGATCAAAATCGATAATAAGATTTAGCATTACATTGAATAGGAAAATCAAAAACTGTGTAGTTCAAACATTAATTGTCAATGACTAAGATGTACAAACCGGTACACAGACTTATTTCAAAGGAAATACAGAAAACTCTGTGTTTTTTTTTTCATTCTTCAAATTCCGTGTCAAATCTGTTGTGATCTTATTTTAGTATCGTATCACTTTAGTGACTAGTTCCTATAAGAAGAGTGTCTTGAACATTATGCATACGGACCAGTGCATATTAATACAGGAATAAATACACCATTAACATTGGAGGAAAAGTTAAGCCAATGCAGGGCTCGAACCCAAGACAGTTGGAACAATAGCAAATGCTCTACCAACTGAGCTAGCTTACAGTGCATGCTACACTCCTTCCATTTCTCTATAGGCCGACATTTAGAAACTTCTGCTTTTTCTTCTGACAAAATTAATTAAACCCAGGACAAAAAATGCGCCCAGTGTTTGATTCGAACCCATGACTACCAGAGCACTAGCATGGTACTCAACCGACTGATCTAACTGGGTGTCTAGTTCTTACCCAAGCTTACACTATAGCATCTCACATTCCAGTTTTTTGGAGCTGCTAAAACGGGACATTGTCTGCTTGCTAGTGTGTCAACTAGAAACTCTGTTGAACAATAAGGAGAGAAAAATCATTAAGAAGCACCTTTGAAGAGCAAACGATAAGTCAGAAGGCCCGTGGCTGGTTGAAATCGTATTCGGGCTTATAGAAATTAATAATTTATATAGTCGGGTATTTGGGAGTGTATTATGTGTTTCTATGAAAACAGAGTGATTTGGGCTAGAGGTTCAAATATATTCCCGTTAAAGCTTCCGTTGAAGAGTTCCATATTTTGGATGATAAAACATGCTCATTATCACAATAGTATAAGGTTCCCATTGATGCTGTTAGTGGTTACTTTCCTTTCTCAACAGAAGTTGCTCTCTTCGTTAAAATTATTATATCTGCTCCTTGAACTAATGGAGTACGTGGTTTGGAACAGGAATCCCAAATTGTTGAAAAGCTGGTGTTTTTAACGTCGGCAAAACACAGTGTAGGACGTCAACGCTTTAACTTGTTCAGCAGATTTTTCATGCATTACCACTGTTTCACGGTTGAACTCTTCCACATTTTCCTAGTAGATAAGCCCGATTTTATGTCACATAAAAATGCATATTGTGAATATACAAATTTACTACCAACAAAACATTTCAGGCAAACAGTTTTGATCTATACAATAAATTTCGGTAAGAAAATTCGCTTTTTGATAAAAAAAAAACGTCTTTGACCTGTCCTAAACTGTCGACGACAGAATGATAAGCATACATGTACGTGTAACGCTTGTACATGATACATGCGTTTCATACCATGAGAGTTCATCGACACAATTACAAACACATTTAAATACTTTCTTATTTTGTTTGTCGAAAGAGCAATCCGAAATTCAGAGTTCTGTCTATGTACATGTGTGTACATTCAATTCACTTCAGGCGATATCCATAATTAATACTCGTTCCTAAATACCATGTGCGAATGATGTTTCTGGATTATTGAATACGGCAAAAGAAAAAAACATATACTTTTTAATTGGTTGATATGTGCTTGTATTCATTGCTATTATTCGATCGTATTTGCATTAAATTTCTTAAAAGAAGAACAAACGTCCATTTTATGTATTTGCATAAATATGTTAATCAGACATATTTGAATATAATTTATAGAGGACATGAGTTTTATAAAAACTAATATTGTGAGTATGAATATGGTATATATACGTCGAACAAACTGGGATTAAATCCACAAACGTGGTGATATTTAAAGTATACAGTTCCTATTCACATCAATTTTTAAACCCTGCATATGAGATATACATATGAAAGAGTTTAAAATCGCAATAGCAATCAAAAACATCATTACCATCACTGTAGTGAAGATGCATCCTTTATACGTAGATGAGTCAAATCACGCCGGGTATGCGGATACTTTGATGACGGACCGCACTTCGATAACAGAGAACAACCCACACCACGCGCGAGAGATAAGTTCCTTAGTCTTTTTTTTTATAAGTTATATCCTAAAGATTAATTTTTAAGACAAGACACATGATCGAGTTGATAAATGGTGTATCCTTTTGTATTGGGAAGACAAAATTTCACGGAAGAATGGTACATTTTACCTAAAAAATAGAAAATTCGGTCGGAAAACAAGCATAAACTGGTTGAACAGTAAACATTTTAACAAAATAAAACTACTTAGAAATATCGCAAGAAAATTCTTTGCTACTCTAGCATGTAGAGTAATCAATGTGCTTAAAATACTGAAATTTTGATAGTATTCAATGAAATACAAACAAAGATGGAAAATGTTTCAATATGTGGTAAACATAAAGTTGCAGGCACTTTGATTAGCGATAAAGGGCACTTCAGATTACGGATACTTTCAACAAATTGGGCACTATGGTAACCGAGTTTTATCTTTTACTTAAAATGCATTTATGTATATTAAGGCTTTTCTTACCAAATATTTTGAAAATATATTGTCAAAAATCACATTACCATTAATTTATATTATCTATATTATGATTGCAATTTTCAAATAAGATTAACATGCTTATTATTGAAGAAATATATTTCAAGTGACGATCGGAAATAATTGTCTACACAATGAACTTGTTTTTTAATGGTTAACTTCAGATTCAGAGAAATGAATATACAGCGGAGCATGTGTATCAACACAATCGTTTTCAATTTTGGTAAGGGGCTGCGCTTTCTGCTATAAAAAGCACGCAAGGTTTCGTGGTATCTCCAGAGTTGCCAATTCAGTATGCATATCATGACAAGACTGCGCGGATGCGCAGTCTGGGCTGGAGCTACGCTGGCAGCATATTGCATAAGACCCATTAAAAAAAATCTCATTGCGTCTTGTAAATGGAACATCAAACCACGATAGTTTCCGATCGAAAATTAAGTCACACTGTGTTATTTATAGCAAACTGGCAAATGTCGGTAGCCTATTCTTGGGTGCATACGCACATATGTGTGGCTTGATAATTAAACGATTTCCCTTCTATCATGGACAAAATACTATTTCGGTAGTTTGTCTCACAATACAAGACGAATGGCATTTACCGATTTTCATTCTTATATTTCTCTAAAATTCGTGTTATTTTATATATTGAATCAATACTGTGTTATCAACATTAGGCGTTTATTCACCGAAGGATTAACTGATATGGTACTCATCAGCCATATCGAATTAGTTTCACATTTATCTTTCACATTATACAAAATCATAGTGATATTCTAAAAGGATAAGAAAATGTTTCGGTAATTCGTTTTTAATTTACGTAAGTTCATAAATTTTTATTTATTGCCTGCTTACGATAACAGTATTCCACATCGAATTCTGCATTTTTGATTCACTAAAAAGAGTGTGTTATATCTGGAAAAAAGTGTATTAGATGAAAAAAAAGATAAAAAAAGATATTAGACGCTCAAAAATCACCATTTTAAAGGACAAAACAATATCTGGTGAATCCTCGTTGAAATATTATGTCAGAGATTAAAAAATAAATAAGCGATTGTGTCATTCTTCTTGCTATAATTGAATACTTAACTAAACTACTACAATAAAACATAAAAAAAAACACTTGAAGTTCCACAGCGATATGTATAAGGATCGCATATGTTGTTGCTCTGTTAGTGCAGCTCTTTGTTTCGCACTTTTGACCTCTAGATTAAAGGTTAGAGAACGCAAGAACACGATACAAACTAGCAAAGTCACGATGCGACGTTGCGATGGAAATATTTAATTTTGTTTGTTTAGTTTAAATGGTAGGGAAAAGCATTTGTCGCTTTTCGCAAACGCCCATTGAGATATGGAGAGAAAAAACTAATGTTGAGACTTCATTCTCAGTATCACGTCGATTGTACCAATACATCGCTCATAAACGAATACGATGACCTTACACAAGGTTTAAACGTGTAATGCCCCTTGCACGAATATTATAAGTCTAAGTTATTGTCTCGGACCCATTAAGGAATACAGCTTATACATCGATCAGTACTCATATATTACAATTATAAATAATACCCAAATGTAGAACTCTAAAATGTATAAAGACGGTTTTCAACAAACAATCTTAGATAGAAAATTGTTGAGCTAAACTATCGGTTTCAGACATGTGATGTGCGTGTAAATATTTAACTACCAACATCCATACGATGTATGCGTTTATTTTTGTCAGAGGCAGTTTATTAAACTGTGGTGATTAAACAGAGTCATGAATCATACACTGCATGTTTAAAGCCCCAATAACATTAACGCTGCTAAACAACATGATATACGAATCGACCATGTCCTTCGATCTATTAATACCGATTACAAACGGAGTAAGTATGTGTCACAAGTAAATATTTTTGCACAAACCTGTGCAGAAAATAATTAGCATTCATGCAAATTAGAGGTCAATTTAACATTGCGGCCAAATGTATCATGATACGGAAATGAAAATATTGTTTAAGCGCAATTCATATTATTTTGCATAGATATGCACTCGAAGAACAATCAGAGAAAGATTCAAACAACCTAATCCTGTATATATAAACAGCACTCTGTTGCACCCATATATGGTATTTTTAGATCGAGGACACCGACATCATCTAAATAGATATCTAATAGCATGTTTTCCCATTCGGATTTGTAGGCGGTTGCTTATTTAAGATGTGCATTGTGTTAACGTTTTTAATTATAAAAACTTGCAATTTTAGTTGTGACTGTTTATTTTGAATATAGGTTAATCATGCGGTTTTAACCATAAGCTTGCAAATGACCCAATTAGATGTCGATTGCTTATTCAGCTTGCAAATGACCCAATTAGATGTCGATTGCTTATTCAGCTACACCGTTTGTAAAGAAGATATCGATTCGAAACCACATACCACGGCCGTAAATCACGGGCACCTCCTCGGTTTTGAGATGCATTCATAAATGAGCCAATGCTTCTTCTGAGGTGACGCTAAGGACCGAAAGTTTTAAAAATACACAGAGAATTGTACTGAGTGAGGAGGTTTAATATATTTTTACATTATATTTCGCATTAGTTTAACAATCGGGCAAAATAGTGCGATGCAGCGAGGATTCATTCATCCTCAAATATACAGAAACAAACTATCACGACCCATTTGGACACGTGAGCACCTTTATAATTTGTGACGAAGTTGAACTTTTAAAAGCAAATCAAAGTTGTTTGACTGTGACTAGCAAATTTCAATCTAATTAAATCGCTAACGAAATCAAACGATTGCCTTCAATATATACAAGGTGCTGCATTCACATAAAGATGGCTTCTTGCCGACGTAATATATTGTTTTGCATTCTTCCAAAATAGATGGAGCCAATGCAAAGGAGGTGGCGCTAAGAACAGGAGGTGGCGCCAATTCACATGTTAAGCTATTATAAAGTGACATATTTTATGTAACGGTTTCTACGTATAATGTTTTTAGGACTCATCTTTGTAAGTCGACTACTTAAATTGTCAAATCTTAAATTTGAGTCGCGTACGTTTTGACATATATTTAATCAGAAAAAGTCATCTCCTCATATTCGCCTGTGGTCCGGTCTCGTTTATATGCTGTAGACCAGCTTCCTCCAGGCGTCGCGGTTCTGTGCGAGTTTCTCCATCTGCCCCCACGTCTTGCCCACTGCTTAGCATCTGTATACAGGTCACGGCGTTTCTTCCTTTTCCTTTAAGGGTTCCAGGCAAGAGATTGCCTTGTCGTATTGGATGCAGGCTTGCGAAGGGTGTGGTATATCTATCGCCAACGTCTCGGAAGGATGTCTTCTTTCACGGGCTGCTGCTTTGTTCTTATCCATAATTATTCAATGGACATCTTGTCTGGCCAGCGGATCTTGAGGACCTTCCTGGGGCAGGTATTGATAAAGACCTGGATTTTCTTTATGGTGGCACAGTGGTTCTCCATGTATTTGTTCCATAGAGGAGTATTGGCTTCACGATGGTAGTAAGAAGCATCATCTTGGTGGTGATGCCAAATCGAAACTCAGAAATACTTTGATCACTTTTGGAATTGTATTCCAAGTCTTAGGCTTCATATGCAGACCCTCTTATATAATCACGTCGTCAACGTTATTTGTGATATTTTTACTTATAATTTCGGGCCATCAAACATCGGGACGTAAAACAGTACTCTAATAGTAGCTGAGTTCAAACAATCATTGCTAACAAACCAGGTTATTTGAACTTGTTAATGGGAACGCTTATATTTATGTTCATGCAATTTTATGAAAGTGTGTCTTACAGCAAAATACTTGTATCATTTTATATGTGGCTAAGCACTGAAGCAGCATAGTATTAATGACCATATCTGTGAAAAATCATATAAAAAGAACCTGTTTATATATAAAATTTAAGTCATGTGATGATTATTTTGTGATACGATTGTTAAATCATATATCGTGCATTGGAACCACCTCCTGTTCTTAGTGCCACACCCTTGGCATTGGCTTCATCTGTTTTGGAAGAATACAAAATTATCTATTAGATTAGCAATAAGTCAATGTTTTGTGAATGCAGCAACTTTTATATGTTGACAGCAATCATTTGATGTCGTCAGCGATTTAATTGGATGGAAATTTGCTAGTAACTCAGGCAATTAAAAACTGCACCATGTGACAACTTATAAAGGTCCTCGCGTTTCCATGTTGGTTGTGAGTGCATGTTTTTGTACTGCAGTGACCTCTACAACTATCCGCTTCAACCAGACTTCAGTCTCCTTCAGAACGATCCCAGACCAGAAGCGGACGACGAAAGTCCGTCCTCCCTTCAGAGCTGATTAAGCATGGAGGAGAGGCAACAACTGCAGCAATGACGGCACTATGCCAAAAGATATGGGAACAGAAGAAGTGGCCCAAGGATTGGACCAAGTCACTGTTCATACCTCTACCGAAAAAGGGCAACCTCAAGCTGTGTGGGAATTACCGCACCATTAGCCTCATCAGTCATCCCAGCAAAGTCATGCTACGCATCCTCCATTATCGATTGAAAAGTAAGGCCGAGGAATTGCTGGCCGAAGAGCAGGCTTGATTCAGAGCTGGACGGATCACAGTGGAACAGATCTTCAACTGCAGAATCATCATTGAGAAACACCTGCAACACCAACGTTAGCTCTTCCACAACTTCATTGACTGTAAGAAATCTTTCGACCGCGTGTGGCATGATGGCCTATGGAATGTTATGAGAGGATTCAACATTAACGAAGGCTGGTGAAAGTCATTCATTAACTTTACGGAAACGCCAGCAGCGCAGTACTTCTCAACGGACAGCATGGGGACTTGTTCATGACATCAGTGGGCGTCCGTCAGTGATGTCTGCTCTCTCCCGTCCTGTTCAACATTTTCCTTGAGAAGATAATGCATGAGACTCTCCATGACCACCACATCTCTATCTCCATCGGTGGAAGACCCATCTCCAACTTGAGATTCGCTGATGACATTGACCTCATGACCCAGGAGCATATGGGATGGAGGTCAGAACGGAGAAATCCAATATCATGGTGAACAGTACGTCAAACACCAGTGCAGACATCACCATGAACGGCGAGAAGCAAGAAGAAGTTACAAGCTTCAATTACTTGGACGCAACCATGTCCAAGGATGGTACCAGTACCGCTGAGGTCCGAATAAGAATTGCCATAGCGACCGCAGCGATGGCCAGACTGAGCAGGTTGTGGACAAGAAGTTCCATCAGCTTCCCCACCAAGTACAGGCTCTACAAGTCCCTCGTATTCTCCATCTTACTCTACGGCTGTCAGACCTGGACGCTTCACGTGGACACAGAGCGCATGATACAGGCATTTGAACATAAATGTCTCCGAAAACTGCTCCGCATTTCCTACACGGAGCACAAGACCAACGAGTACGTCCGGAACATGACTGCAACACTTGTTGGTCCACAACAGCCCCTATTGGCGACCGTCAAACGACGAAAGCTGGCTTGGTTTGGACACGTCACCAGGCACGACTCTCTGTGCAAGACTGTTCTCCAGGGCACGCTAGAGGGAGGTAGACGTCGAGGCCGTCAGAGAAAACACTGGATGAACAATGTAAAAGAGTGTACATCCCTTCCCATGAATAAATTACTTTCAGTAGCACACAGCAGACCTGACTGGAGGAGGATTTCTGTATCGTCGTCCATAATTTCCACCCAACTGCCAAACCGGTCAAGGGATTGATGATGATAATTGATGATGATGAATGTTTTTGTACATTTGTGGCTGAATAAATCTTCGCTGAATCGCACTGCTTTGCCCGATTTTTAAACAAATGCGAAATATGTTTGAAAAACATCCACAACCAACTCACTCTGTAGAATGATCCGTGTATTTTTTAATCGTCCGGTTCTTAGCGCCACCTCGGAAGAAGAATTGGCTCGTTTATGAATGCATCTCAAAAACGATGTGGCTCCCGTGATTAACGGGAGTGCATAGGTTTCTGCGAGCAGACTGATTAAAACGTTCAAAACTAACGAAAAATTCGACTGTGTGGCTTCAAACGCCAGCAAATGATGTTATGACAGAATCCTTAATACGCATTAAGGGAATATTTTTATGAACTAATATTTGTTAAAGATTTGATGATTTAACTCAACAAAAATGTCCGTTTCCCTGAAACATAAAGCGATAATTGTGATATTAAAAGCGTGTGCCGTGTGTGAGCATAAAAAAGGTATCACAAATGATTTGTTTAACACATTTGCGACACTGTTGACCTCCAGAGGGATGGCTGCACAACTTGAACACACTATTAACACCATCGAGCTAGAAGCCAGGTTAATTCCTTTGATAAACAGGTTAAGCAAAGTGGATGTTGAGGATGAAATATCTCAGGAAGAGTTCGAAAGAACCGTAAAGGATATTACATCTGGCTTGAATCAAGGCAACGGTATAAACAAACGCGTATTGGATGACATCACATGTACTTCTGACTACAATGCACTTGAAAGGTCCACACAACTTCTGAAGATTTGGTATTCGCAATATCATAATCGTGGTAAGTGTAGTGTATATGGTGTATATGGGCTTTTAAAATACACAGTAAGCATTGTCAAACAAAGAACTTAACATTTTCAGAAACAAATCTTTGAAAAGAACACGTCAATGGAAATCGCGTTCATGGTCGTATTTTACATCAATACATATAAAATGTATCCATACAATATTAATCATTTGCCGAAACCATATCATAAAATAATGGAGTGTAAGTATTATATCAAAACGCACATTGATACACAATTCAGTCAAATTTAAATTAGTATAGTTCCGGACAGCAACATTGACGTTTTACAAAAATGCCTCTGCGGCGGGATATACTTTAACCATTGTCTTCATTCATTCATTTTGGTTTTGTTTATGTTTGCTTTTTTCTTAAAGACATTGACACAGCGGAAAGTACGTTGATCTGTTTTAAAGGCAATTGTGTTATTCATCTGTCATAGGCCGCATCGTGGATTTAACTAAGGCTAGATACCGCCAGCAATCGTCAGCTGCAGAAAATAGCCACAACCAGTTATCTGACATCCAAACTGCTGACAACAGGCAGTCAGCAACCGGACCTAACTCACTGACATGTCAGGAACAACAAATGGTTGTACGAGTTGAAGACGCCGAAAGTGTCACATTCCCTGAAAGAACACAAAGCAGGTAAATAGATATAAGTATTTAAGTAAAACTTAAACTATTTACTAAAAGTATCATATCTTCTAATTACTTGCTCCGATACGTGCACTATCAATTCAAATATATACATGTATATTTGATATTTAAACGGTCTACAAGGATGGTTATTGTGTGCAGTATAATCTAATTAATATTCACGTAAACATATACTAGGTCATATAAATCAATACGAAAATCCCAGATGTGCAATGCCTCCTCTCCAAAAATAGACTGAGCTTATCGAATTTCAGTAGTATCGTGATTAAGGTGATTATTTAGGCGCGGTCCTAAACAGCGTGTTTCATGTGGTATGTTTTATTACTTACCAACTCTTCATCCGAGATCATAATTGTATACAGTTTAAATTAACGAAATATAAGAATGTTTTAATGATACCATTTTATTGTGCGAAAACAGAAAATGACTTAGTCATTTCCACGTTTGATTGATTTTCCTAACCCATGTGTACGTAAGTATTCGAGCCGTGGGTTTATCTCAGTCATTTTACTATATTCGAAAACTATCATATTGTTGTCAAATTGTTACACATAGTTATAAATGATTTGTGCATTCTAGTTTGTTCTTTAAAATTGTTAAAACATACTTTGCAGTGAAGCTTTACAGCAGTTCCAGATGAACAACGGGGCTATGAAAGGATCTGAATATAAGTGTAAGTCGTTATTAATTATTATATCTTATTGCCATTATAGCAACTTCAGTAGTTTTCAATTAAACGTTTTATAAATGACACAATTTGTGGATACAACTATACAACAAGCGCTAAAACGATATAGATTTAGTAAATATATACACACTGTCCAAGCTCCTTACTGATTCTTACAATTCTTCTACAAAATAACTTTGCACAAAACAAAGCCTACCATGAACTTTATAGATATGTTGCGAGAAGATTATGGTCATGGGAGCCACTTGAATATCGTGAAAGAATTTGTAAATGTCTTGTCCATAAGATTATTGAACATGATAGGATTGTGATATTATGAACAAAAATTATCATCTTATCGAGAAGACGTGTAGTTCGCTAACAACGAAAATATTAATATTAAGAAGATTGTTAAATATAGACGTAGCATATTGTCGACAGATTACTTAGATTTAATGCTTCTCACTTGACCTACCTGTCTGAATGGGGTTTTCTTGTATACCCTTTATGCTGTATGTGAGAGTACTTTAAACCATTTACAGATCTGTCTTATTGTTATCATTGTCCTAAATAGTTGTACATCATACCAATGACAATTGTTATTACTGAATTCAGTTGCACAACGGTAAGCGTCGTTATTATTCTTAATTAGGTTTGCCTGGTATATAGATAGTGCATATTTTAACAAAGCATAGAAAACGTATATACACACGTATAATGGCTCAGCGAGAACAAACCTGATACGTTATCATTGTAAGGTTATACATATAGAGAACATTTATGCCGTCGGTCTGGGATCTGTTTTCCTCTCGTGGATTTTAACACATTGTAACGACAATAATATCTGTAAAAAAATCGGGGTCAAGTTTAAAATAAGGAACTGTGTAATGTTCATAATTGCTAATTGGACAATACACAATGACTACTGGTGCGTATGAATAAACCAGATTGGATGCTTTCCTAACCAATTACCCAAACAGTGCAAACAGTGGCAGTTACACATAATTCATATACCTGTAAAATGCAGCTCACGTGTTTTGGTTTGTATGTTTAAAGATTCTTCATCAGATGTTTCAAGCCCTAACGACCAAGACAGCAGTGACGATAATGTTGAACATCACGAGGTGATTGAGCTACAAACAGCAACCAGGTCTATACCTCTAATATATATGTGTCCGCATTTGACTAATAAAGACGTTTTATAATGATGCTGACTTGAAATCATAAACGGTTAACATATATCTAGATGACTAAAAATGTATTCAAATCGTGCACAGGTGTTAATATACAGGAACCATATGCATTTTCGTCTTCTATAGGTATTTAATACGGAATCGTTTCTTTAAAAACATCTACACTAAACAATAATAACATATTATATTAAATAGCAGTACACATTGGCTATGGGCGCTAATATGAATTTATATAACTGAGATGCATATTGATGTTTGTTAATCAATCTGATTCATAAAATCAAACATTTTAGTCAATATTCTAAGCACAATTTTAGTACATTACGAAACTGAATGGATGCGAACTTATAATAAAAAATTACCTTTCAGAACCCTCTTGCGGGAGGCCATTATAAACAGCGGAATGAGACGGTGTGTTTCAGAAAGTAAGTAAATAATCTGCACATCAATTGACACGCCGCCAAATAAGCGATTCATCCACTCACATATTTTTGTGAGCATAAAACGCCTATTCCGTTATAATTATGGTTTCGTTATTTGTTCATCAATGGTCAAACTCTTTGCTTTAATTAACGTCTCCTTTTTTATTAAAGGTATGGTATAATAATTCAGCCATTGTAAAAAAAAAAATCGTGAAATGTAACAATTGTTTTATTTTATTCTTGCCCAGGTGACGTAATACGGAGCCACACTGAAGTTCAAAGACCAATTAGGTCTTCTTCGCAGCCCAGTTTTTTCAGCATTGAGAACCTTACAATAAGATTTCAAATACGTGACTTATAACTCTGATTTCGCATGTCATGCTTCTCGGTAATGGGAAATGCCAACATGCGGGCAAAAATGCCGTAAAAGAACCAGAAGAAGTTGTTTGCTAGTTTTGTACTTGATAAACTGTAACAGTATGGAGTGTATTATAATTGAAGTTGCGATGGCGAGGTAAACATCAAACAGATGATATTGGCTAACTAGAATTGTAACTTAACCACTCGAAAATGTTTGACCAGTGTTGACATTCTCATATGAGAGAAGATAATGTGACCTCTCAGGATGAGAATTCTTATTGCATATATCAAACTGTCTATACTCATATCCGTTGTTTGTCGGTACATTGTGTGGCCGTTTTTCGCACGTGCATTGACGCCTTATACGACAACGCGTGTGTGTGCCTTGTATTTTAGTATTTTTGTTGTTTTATGATTGACTCATCTTTAATTACTAAAATTATGCATTAAGAAGTGCAAAATTGTGCATACTACTTTAATAATACATTTGAATAGTAAATACAAGTATTCGTAAATTGTCTCACGCGTTTTTTCTTTTATATTATTGTCAATAAACGCATTGTGGTTATTATTTATACATGCAATATATGTGCACATTGTGTGCATGGACGCATTCTGTATCAATCAATGTATCGTCTGACTGCAATTACTATCCTTCCTCGAAAGGCAAATTTCCCCACATTTTGTAAAGTCTGGGAACAGTTAATGTGACTTAAAAGACGTCTTGGAACCATGACGTTTGATGAACGAGTTCAAGATAATGCTATCCAAACTAGGCATATTTAAAAACAATCTTCTACTGCCAAGCTATCAGTATTCAACAGACTCATTAAACGATCCAATTGAGAAATTTCTAATCAACATTTAAAAACGTTTGAAGACGCTGTATATGACAATCTAAGTCTGAGCGTAACGCCGTCGTCATTTTCCTCTCCAGAAAACGACTGTGTGGTAAAAGAAATGGGCAATAGTTAATGCTAAAATCACCCAAAAAACATAATGTCCCAAAAACACTACAAATTGAAAGAAATTGGAGAACAAAAATCGCATGCGGAAAAATGCCTCAGCCTGATTGTCACTACCAAACTAAGGCACGTGATCAAGCTTTAAATAATGACTGTGTGACAAGAGAACAATAACTTATTGAGATTTCATTGTAGGAAAAGTCTGCACATACGATTGCAGATCGATATGCTATTTGACCGGCCTTAATATGGAATTTAAGCACTGGTTACTGTGACACAACTAAGTTAGTTTTTACATATTACGCGCGGATGTGCGTATAATGTCCTTTAACATTTTCGCCCCTCTCGTGTGCGTTGCATTTGAAAAAGTGATAATAATTGTAACATTCAAGTGAAATTACACGATGGAAGATGGCTTGGTTTTAAATATTACGAACAGCGTATCAACTTTAAAAGCATAGTGTATAGCAATTATATGACGGGTATTATTTGCAAGTAAAGTAAAATATTCAATTTAAAACTTATTTGAAGACAAAATAATTGCTAAATAAAAAAATGTATACATTAAATAACATTTGGAGTATAATGACAGAAACAGTAACAACTAATTGAAAGTTAAAACACAATATCCTACAACACATCTTTGTATGCCTGTGATGACCTTGTAGTTTGTAAATTGTATTTTGCCATCGATTATCCGATAACGAATTACCCATGCAACAACTTATAACTTCACCTTTTACATTTCCCTGTCACTAAGGTATTATTGTTTCCATCCTACGTCGCGCTACGCCGCACTGTCTGGTTCCTTCTAATACAAAGTATATACAAACATAACATTTTAATGCACCTCAACGTCTATGTCGCCTTGGGTTACATGCCATACCGCCTTCAATACCATATACAACCCGTCTCGTTTGAGGTCGCCGTGGCGTAATGAATATGGTATCCGCCAAGCGATCGGGGAGTCACGGGACCGATCCCCACTATGGGAGCGTTTCCCCATTGACACCAAGTACTGTATCTAGTACCAGGAAACAGACTCGAGAGCGTATCAAATAAGCCTTAGGCTTTCTATGTAATCGAGCTAAAATAAATAGGTTTAAACTAATACAAAGTATATAAAAAATCTAATCTTTTAATGAACCTTAAAGTAAATGGGTTACATGCCATACCGTCTTCATTGCCACCCGCCTCTGTTTATTATGAGTGCATTATCAAACTGCGCGGTATTTACACTGTCTGCAACCTTAACCGCCATTGTAACCACTCTATTTATAGACCCTCTTCATGAATGAAAACACATCATACAGCCAGTGAATGTGCCCTTTAACTTGCATACAAAATTATCGAGTGCTGTTTGAATTTATTTAACATTTGACAACTTTACATAGAATTAACTAAGTGTTTCCTGTGACTTGTGTTTAAGTAGGATGAGGAATATGACCATCATATTTTGTATTATTTATTACAAGGTTTGATTTCAATGTTTTCAAATGGTAACTATGATATGAATCGTCTGAATGTTTTCAAATCGATATATGCGTCTTTGTAGCACCCAACCAACGCAAAATTCATACGCTACTTGACATTGACTAGTTTTAATCGTTTTAAAGGTACTATGACAAACTTATTTATAATTTTAATTTAAGTCTAACAAAGTGCTATTGTATTGATTCTAAAAGCGGAAGGACTTTGTAAACACATAAGAGGCAAGACAGTTTCACCGCTAAAAGTGTTGACTCATGGTATGCATAAGGAAAAGACATTTTGTATTTCTAAGCTTAAGCGGAAATTATTGCCCCAGACTAACTGGATTAGTTTGAAAGATCATCAAAACGAAATTGCATCTTAATAATTCTTAAAGTGTTATCGTGAAATCGGATTGCTTTGAAATCGCATAACTAACAAACGTATCTGGGATTACATCTCGTCTAGGACGGATGACTATCGGATTTCTACAGATCTGGTGCACAACATATCACGTTCATGGGAAACAAATTAGTCTTTTTTGTAACGGCATCTAGTAATGTAAAAGATTCGTGCATACACAATTTATGTAACCTAACATAGTCTATTAAATTGCCACACAGTTCAAGCAACGTTGTAATCGAAAAACGCAATTTGGTTTCTACTGGCCAATGTCAAACGTAGGTCACCCCCAGGTATTACAATCCATAAGCGAAGTGTACAAACCTACCATACCATTTATGATGCTTTTGTTTTCTTTTCTTTTTTTACAAAATACCTGGACTTGTTCGTTTTGTTTATTAGTATTAAGAATGTTATGAAACGTATTTGTATTTATACGCGTATTTGTAGTATTTTTACACATTGCATACCTGTAATCGGGTCCCGTACTGGGCTACAATATCTCAGAAAATATAATTTAAAAACAAATGCCGAATACAAATTTATCAATGTGTCTTGAACATTTAAGACTATAGTGAAAGTTTCACTAGCTGAACACTGACAAAACTAATCATGTGGGTCAAGTAATACACGCATTAAACCAACATAACAATTATATTGTTACAAAGCATAATTTTTTTTAAAAAGAAAGCAAAGATCAAGCAATAGACAAATAATAAACTTTTATCTTTACAAAGGATAGTTTTGTAAACTATAAAGCAAATATTATTAAATAACATGGTGGATACAGTGGCCAGTAGGGAGCAGGATTTATTCATAACCAACCAGGTTGTAAAATCTCATCCATTTTCCAGGGATATCCTTGCAAACATGTGCTTTTTAAGAGCTCTTCAACACCTGTGACAAAAACAAAGAAAGTGAAACTGCAGTTTCAACAGCAACAGAGAAACGAATGCGCCATGCAATTCACAGAATGTGGGTATTTTGAAACTGCCATCTGTAACAATTGTGTCTCTTATATCTTTACAGTATTCAATATTTGTTTTGAAAAACATCAACAGGAAATGAACTCGTACAAAGCTACCGGAACAAACGCGTATAACTTCCCTGATACTATTGCATTAATCTATAAGTAAATCGGATATTTGCCGTTGTTATAAAGACAACGAAATCAAAACACCATCTCGCGTGAGTTTGTGCAAAAACCGATCTTAAAACGGTGGACCTCGTAAAATCTCTCGATGTGTGAACGGTAGTCTTTATTCAAATATTTATAACAACGCCGTGACCTAATGTTAGCGTCAAAAAGTTAAGAGGAACGTTTTCCCTTGCCTACTTCACAATCGCTTACATCTAAATAATGCAATATTCATGAAAATTATATTTTACACATGATTGCTTGTGAACAAGATTGGCATTGCCGTAAGCAGCAGAAGTAAATAGCATAGTAAACTGTAAAGTACGTTTAATTAAGATTAATTCTACCGCATCCAAATGCAATGATGTTTTCCTGTTTTATTCACTATAGGTCACTAGATCCAAAGAAATAATTCAAATTGCAAGGGCATCTTGTAAGGACATCTCAATGTATTCCGGATGTAGATGGTGCTTCGGTCGCGTGATATTAAACGATGTGTCAAGTTTATTCTCTTCTTTTAGGATAGACATAGCAGTTTTCCTGTTGGACCTTTTTATTTTTGACATTCATATTTTCCATCTGATAAGCCACATATGGGTGAGGGTTATGGCTAATATACCTGCCATGACACAGTAAGGTTTCATTGTCCACCGTGTCTTTGGATCCAAAGGATCTCTTTGGCGAAATCCAAATAATTGAGATAAATGTGCCATACTTTGTCTTAAAATCGTAAATCAAGCTTTACCCCTCCAATGCCACACGGACACGTCCCAAAATACTTGTTTCCTTAATGGCGCAGATGTACTTGTAAATACACTTCGAACACTCACACACTAACTGCGACCATACCAATAAAGCAATGCGGATTTTAAATTCGATTTTAACGTCAACTAATGTTGCTTTTTTGCTGTAAAATCTAGTGCTGGAATGATCGCGACCGTCAATTTTTGCATGGAACAACGGTCTCGACAACACTTCATGGTTTCATCGAGTTAGCGTTTTAAATATGTCCATGGCCCACGCAAAAACTGGTCTCTATATGAAGAATGCCTATTGGTGGGTATTGCGTCACTTTCGATGTTCTGCATATATGAGTTTACCGGCGCCAAACGGACACGACTCGGTCTAGCGCTGTCAAACAAGACAAGTTTGTTGAGTACAACAAACCGCACCGTTTACACGACCATTAATCACGGGCGCCATCTCTTATGAGATTCATTTATAAACGAGCTAATGCTACTTAGGACCGGAATGTTTTTTAATACTCGGAGAATTCTACATGTTGAGTAGGTTTTATATAGGTGTTTTTAAACATATTTGGCATTATTTAAAAAATCGGGCAAGACAGTGCAATTCAGCGAAGATTAATGCATCCACAAATGTACAGAAACATATAATCGCAACCTAATTGGAAACGTGAGGACCTTTGTAAGTTGTGACATAGTTTTAAAAATAAATCAAGGTTTTGCATGTGTGACGAGCAAATTTCTATCCAATAAAATTGCTAACGACATCAAACGATTGCTTTCGACATATACAAGTTGCTGCATTCACAAAATCACTGGCATCTTGTCGACTTAATAGATAATTTTGCATTCTTTCAAAAGAGATTTTGATTTCCTTTTTGTTAATGTATCATAATAAGGGTATCAACTCTTACAATTTACAACGTCCCATGAAATATACATGAATTATTTCCCTTATACTAGTATTATTCAATATCGGTAATTGGATACGTTGAAGCAATACAATATGCAATACTTCCCTGATACTATTATTATTAATTCCGGTAAGCGGTTTAATTTCCTATTTATTTATGTATCGTTCCAAGGGAATCAACTCTTACAATTAACAAAGTTCCATCAACTAAACATACATTACTTCCCTTATACTATTATTATTCGAACAGTGTTATGCGAAAATCGGTCTTATGCCATATACGCCTAAGTGGTTGTCCGTGTTTCTTAGTGGTACTGTTCGAGTTGATAACCTTGTTTTTTTTTCAACCCATCTAATTACCGATAATGGGTCTTATGCCATATGGGGCAGGCAGCTATCCGGTCCGCTTATGAGACCATGAAACCTTGCGTGAATTAATAGCGGACAGTAAAGGATTGCGCAGTCTGGTCAGGGGCCACGCCTGTCCCATATGGTAAAAGACCCATTTTCGCATGACACGACTCATTCATTATCGGTTATTAGATGGGTTGAAAATATAACACAAGGCAATCAACTCGCACAGTACCACTAAGAAACACGGACCACTTAACTTATACTATTGAATTAATCGATACGGTAATTGGATATTTGCCATTGTAATACAAACAACGCAATCAAAAACACCATCTCGCGTGAGTGTGCGCAATAACCGATCTTAAAACGGTAGATCTCGTAAAAACTCGCGATATCTGAACGTCAGTATTTGTTCAAATATTTATCAGAATGCCTCAATCGATGGTTAACGTCAAAAGTTATACGACAAAATTAATCACGACCGTTTTCCCTTGCCTAACCTCGCAATCGCTTACATCTAAATAATTCAATATTCGTGGAAATTCTATTTAACATATTTCGTTTGAAAAAAAAGGTTAACGAGATGATTGCCTGTGAAGCGGCTTGGCCTCTACGTAAGCCGAAGAAGTACGGTAATTAGCATAACTGTAAAGTACGTCTAATTGAGATTGATTCTACGGGATCAAAGTTGAAATCTGGATCAATTATTGCTTTCTTGTGCTATTCACGACAATAATGTATTAGTTGTTTTTTACCTATTTAATATTGCAGTATCTAACAATAGCATATCCAACTTGCGATGCAGCCACTCGGCCGCTATCGAACAAAATCTATGAAACGATTTAGCATTGAATTAACAGGAAAATAAAGAGCTGTGTGGTTCAAACATTCGTAATTTGACTTATAATTTAAATATGAAGTTACCTGACAATATGAATAATTAAACATTGCGCGAGTGGAGTATCAATATATAACATCACCTCTAAATAATAATATTTTTTGTTGTAATAACTTAAATTGACGAACAAATCATACACAATATTAATGATCTATTTATTAATTACTAAAATAAAATGTGTTTATTGTTTTATTTGTAAGTTCCTTTTCACGTATAACAAGGTACATACAGATTGGCATATGAAAAGTATTGTCGGCACATATTAAGTTCGACAACGGGCTCATCAAGATTTTAAGGTTGCGAAACCAAAGCAAAATTAATGAAGTAATTTCGGTGAAAAGAATCATTGAAGGCGAATCTAGTAGCTATTGTCATGATTGTTTTCGTGTAAATAATAACAATAAGCCAGAAGGCTCGGGGCTGGTGAGATCATATTCGGGATACCAGAAATTAATAATGTATAAAGTCGGGTGATTTGGTTTTGTATCGGTTTCTATGAAAGCATAAGCTTTACCATGACTCAGTGACTTATTCCCACGACTTTGTAACTCGTGGAAACGAATTAATAATTGGCCGAAACGAGTAAATAAATCGCTCGAACGAGTTCGTAAGTCGCTGGAAATGCGTAGTACTCGTGCGACCGTCATATCTAGCGGTATCTTATTGGAACGACTTATTTACTCGTTGGATCGCGATATGTAACTCGTGGTAACGAAATTACAACCAGTTCAAAATACACGTTTAAAACCCATTTATGCCTAGCGTCTAGAAAAAAGAGGCCTTGGCAAACAGCGTAGACCCATGTATATACATGTATTTAGAAAATTTCTTACAGAAATTCCTTTAAGCAAACAGCGCAGACCATGATGAGACGCCGCATCATGCGGCGTCTCATCTGAGTCTACGCTGTTTGCCAAGGCCTGTTTTCTAGACGCTAGGCATAAATGGGTTAATAAGGAGACGTCGGAAGAGACGACCCTGGTTCCTTTAAGTGCCCGGTTTGAAGCACCTAGGACACTACACCTCGGTGTAATGCCTTAATGACACGCGAAAGACGTGTTAGTAGGCTATGGTTGAGCGGGGATCGAGACTGCAACCTCTGAGTTCTGGAGCAAGAGTGTTACGACTAGACCAAGGACATGATGACGACCAGAATGTGATGATTTTAAATAGGCAACTATTATGGTAATAGACAACCGGATATGGGAACTTCTGGTGCTATTAAAATAGTAAGCTTCTGTCGCATTATACGATCAGACGGTGTGCCATGGTGTTATTTACAAAATCCAAATTCAGCTCATCGACGCCGAGATTTATTAAATTAAGTCTTTTATCACGAAAATTGTCGTGTTATTGCGTACACTATTGTTTGAGTATTGATATTAATGTATTGATTTTATAGTATTATTTCTCACACAGCAGGACATACAACAGTATTGTTTCGTTAAGTGGTTTACGGCCTACGATTTCCATAGAATACAATCGTTTGGCCATAGTAGCTATATCGCGTATAAAAAAAGAGTCCGTATCCTCCAAATCGTGATGTAAAACGAAAACAGTAAAATTAAATATCTTATTGATATCTGGCTTCATCAATATGCTACTTATCGACCCAGTTAAAGCTAATATTTCAAAGTTAGTTTATAAAGCAATTTCCATTTGTCGTTCCGCATCTTCATTTAAGAATAAAGAGTTAACAGATAAACGATTTACATTTAGCATAAACGGTTTGCTAGTGAAATAGATGAAATGTGGGTAACGGAAATGCGACAAAAATGACAGTTTAAATTAGAGGTAGTTTTAACACGAATTAACAGATTTGAAATGGCTCATATACAAAAAGTTACAATAAATTAATAGCGATCATAATATTCACGTCTTTAAATCATAACAACAATTTTGAATCGTATACCGTTCCATTGTAACGGATATCTGTGAAGTTTACAATGAAAATTCATCGTAGTAGATAAACCCGATTGCATGTCACACAAAAATGCATATTGAGAATATACAAATTATTATGTTTTACAGCCAACATCACATATCAGGCAAACAGTCTTGATCTATCCAATATATTCCGGAAAGAAAATTCCAGTTTCCAGACAAAAACCGATTTCTTCGACCTGTGTTAAACTGTCGGCGACACAATGAAGAGCATACATGTGCGTGTTACACTTGTACATAATACATGCCTTTCATACCATGACCGGCCATCGACAAAATTACAAACACATTTAATACTCCCTTATTTCGTTTGTAGAAAAAGCAATTCGAAATTCAGTGTTCTGTCTACGTACATGTGTACATTCAATTCATTGCAGGCGTTATCCATGATTAGTACTCGTTCCTATAGTAACTATTTGCGAGCGATGTTTCTGGATTATTGAACACGACCAAAGACAGAAATATGTGCTTGTGTTCATTGTGATTATTCGATGGTGTTTGTAATAAAGTCCCGAAAAGAAGAACACAATTCCAGTTGTTTTATTTGCATATAAATCTGACAAATTTGCATATAATTTATACAGGACATGATTTTTTTATAAAAACTAATATTATTTATAAATACAGTTCATTTTCCCAAAAAATGTGAACGGAGTATTGCATTTTATCACTAATTATTGTGATGGGTATTGTGTTAAAAAAAATCATATATTTGATGTTGTTTTGGGACACATATTTATAAGTTTAAAATAAAATATATAATTTATAAATATACATTGACCATATTATGTTCTAGCCAAGTAAATTTGGTTCATATTGGGCATTTTATAGAGAGTATGTGCTTTATGGTTTCATATATACCAACATATATGTCTGCACCTGCTGTGAACAGTCTTCAAAAGTTTCAGAAACTTCAGAAGATTTGAGCGACACAAAGTATGTAAATAATAAAATATAAAACTCAACAAACATGATTTACATGCAACCATCGACACCTAACACAACGAACGATCTGTATTACGAGTTCAAGGGACCGCATTCCAATATATGTTCTTACCATACTTTAAATTAATAGTAAACCGATCCTAGCTCAAGAGCTGTTTATTTCATTTTTAGTTGTGAGCGTTAGCTCACGACTAAAGTTACAGGGCATGTTTTGCAAATCAGTATGTGGCTAGAAGCCTTAGCTAAGCTAAGAACCGTAACTCACTGTGCTAGGAACGATTACCGCTGTCTGTCTGCACTGCAGACGACGAATGCTTACATGGCTTAGGAGCGTCTGCTCTACTCCTGCAGTGAGTGTATTTACCAGCTTGTAAGACGACATTGGCCAGTCTGTGTTTATCATTGAAATCTGTACATATTCGCTGCTTTCAGGGAAAATGGGGCTTAATGCGTGTTGAATAAGATTAGCCTGTGCACACTGATTAGCCTGTGCAATGCGCACAAGCTAATCAAGGGCGTCAATAGCGAACAACTTCAGTGCCTTCAGCGCTTTAATTAATGGCTTTTGGCAAAGTGTTTATTAATCACTACATGACGCTTGCTGAAGAAAACTGTAACTGTTACAGCTTACAGAAAACGAAAACATGTTTATAAGTGCATAAACAACATTAAAACAATTCTTCACTGATCTTACTATGGGCAAAGAACAAAGAATATAATCGTTGTTAAACTACTTGTTAAGATTGCCAAACAAATACTGAAATATAGTTATTTTCATTTGCCTAAAACAGTTGTCGCCTCAGATTACGTTATAAGGCAAAAAAGGGCCATTTGTTTCACTAGCATCGCTGACACAAGAGGGTAGGTAGGTCGGTTAAAGGGTTTTCTGTTAATAATTTTTACGACTTCCCATGTTTATATTAAGAACATGCAGTGACATGCAGTTATCTTCCAAATCTCTATTTAACATAATTTTAGAGCTTTGTTGTTGTTGTTAATTGAAGGTTTATTTATGATATATGATCGAATGTAGCAAAACTTGCAATACATATCTATATTGAACCATATTTAGAACCTCTCTAGCCCAGACATGAAGACTTTAAGTCAAGTCCTAGTGTTCTTGTGTTACATACTTCGAAAAAATCAAGATAAGTTTCAGTAAAGTCAAGGCTAAGTGCGTCTAATGTCAGAGCTAAGGTCATTTAAGGTCATGAGTTTGTGCCAGCATAGTCAATAATTAGACCATTTAACGCCAAGACCTTGTTGAATCCCGGACATCAGTTTCTACGGACAATTTTTCCTATGCAAATTTTGACACTGATGGACGTTGATTCCTTCGTTATTTTGACAAGCCGGACAATAGTTCCAACGTTAGTTCGACAGCCCTGACACTGGTTCCTACTTTCATTTTATCATGAATCGGCTTACAATTACCAGTTGGGTTAATTGTATCTAATTCCGTTTGTAATCTAAGCTTATTACTAGCAGTAAGTGATAAACATTTTTGATTGGCGTATACTATTTTTGTTTTGCGATGGAAGTTTGCAAACAAATCACCCGTCGAACGTCTACGAAAATCGACATCAATTATAATACTGCATACAAATCGGGGCGGCAAATGTAGGCAAATGTAGGAACGATTGTGTGGGTTGCCAAAATAATGTACCGATGTCCGGGAAGTCAAAGTAATACATGAACCGTTGTCCGGTAGTCAAAGTAATACATGAACCATTGTCCGGGAGTCAAAGTAATACATAAACCATTGTCCGGGAGTCAAAGTAATACATGAACTATTGTCCGGGAGTCAAAGTAATACATGAACCATTGTCCGGGAAGTCAAAGTAATACATGAACCATTGTCCGATTGTCTAATCGTTGGTAGGATCCAATGTCCGCCCGTGTCAAATATAGCGCAAGGGCTATTGTCCGAACGAACAGACGTCCGGATATCGACCTTTATAAGTATCTCTATAATACCGAGTTTGCAACTTTAAGATTAAGTCTAATAGAAAGCAAAGTTTGCAATTACAAAATATGTACCCTGATTGTAAGAACGGGTGAACCTTTATAGTTAAGAGTTGGAACCATTATAGTCAATACGTAAGAGCTTTGTAGTCAATAGTTAGCACCTGTATAGTCAATACTTAATTTGAGTTGCGTATACCTCCAAAGAAAAAGTCTACCGGTAGTTACGATGTATGCAGAATGTTCAGCTTGTATAAACTATATAGTTATTACTTAAAATATATTGTCAATGCTTAGTATGCGTTTCATTTTATTATAAGACTAAGTATTATCCAGGTTTTGTAGCAATCGGATAGGTCGGTTAAGATGGAAATGATGGTCATAGTGGTGACAAATGTAACTGTACTAGTAGTGGTTGCTGACCTGCACAGAGTGAGTGAGAGAGTGCTGGTAGTAAGTTATTATGTTCTTACTTAAATAGTGCTGAGTGTGGTGAAATGCACATTTTACCGGGTATTACGGTGATATTATGTGATGTAATAATGTGGAAAAGGTTGTATTCGGTAAGGTACTTACAAAGTATAATATATTCTGGTCCAACAACTCTTTAAAAAAAAAACGTTATGAAGAGAACATATGGTGAGGTTCCACCGAGATTTGAACTCGGATCGCAGGATTCGGCGTCCTGAGTGCTAAACGTTACACAATGGAACCGTTTATGAACGAACTCTTCCAACGTCTGTATAAATACATATTTTAAAACGAAATGAGAATAGTTTAGATTTTGCATATTCTGATATATTCGGAAATATATTAAATCTATAATTGGTTGATTACTCATGTAAATTACATTTCGGAAGAATGCTCATTGTAAATTGTCATGTAGAGTTACAGTAGGTTCAAAGAAAGTTTTATTCAGAATATATAAAACGTATGCGCACGTAATGTAATAAATACTAAATACAGCCTACAGTCAACGCATTCTATTTTATTGTCGCAACATTGTACATATATAATAACAAATTAATGCACTTCTATAAAGCAAATAGTTGCCCCTGCTATAAGAGACAATTCACATTGATCGCAAAGGAGACAAATTACCCCCCCCCCCAGTTAAAAGGCCAATACCTTTCACCACACCACAATCGTCGAACGTCGAATGTTTCATTCCTTTTGTTGACTTATGACCCAATTACTATTTCTCTGAATCTATCATGATTGCTTTGGGATTAATGTTCACAATTAAGGGGCTTAATATATATTAAGCGCCTGAATCCATTGCAATTACGCCGCCCCATAATTAGCACATATGCATAGTATAAAAGAATCAATTTTGTCTCGTGCGGCTTTAGAGGTAAAGATTGATTATTGTTTTTTCAGTGCACATGAAGGTGTATATTTTGTTGCAAATATTAAGTATTTGTAAGTTTAATAAATAAATAGATTGTTAAATATATTGTGGAAAATATGAAAATAATGGGTATGAATGTCTTCTAAAAACTACATTTAACTTTAAAAAATACTGTTATGTAGAAAACGTCTGTTTAGGTTCCACCGAGATTTGAACTCGGATAACAGGATTCAAAGTCCTGAGTGTTAACCATTACACCATGTAACCATTCATGAACGAGCTCTTCTATAACGAGTGTCACAATTCTTTCAGTTAAATTTATTCAGAATAGAAGAGAAACATGATATTTTAAAATGTGCTATGTGAAGATTTATTGATTACTCGTATAAAGCTGTGGTATCTGTAAACGTCCCATGGTCTAACATTGTTTATTTGCGTGTAAGGGTATTGCTGTTACATGCCTTATAAAGCTCAATCATAAAATAATATGTTTGACAAGCTACTAACGTAAGTTTACGTAATGTAATAAATAAAGCTTCATGAATCAATATATTCCTATGTATTTTCTGTAATCGCCCTAATACCATGTAACATTACATTTATTGAGCTGTATTGCCATGAAGATGGTCAACAAATGATTTATTGTACAGTATTTGTGAAATATCTTCTTACGTGCATGTGCTTAGTGTTTCGGCTGTAAGAAATAGTTTTCGAACTTTTGCCTCTAAAACGTTTATTCCACATTTTCAATAACAAATTGCTTCCTAACAGACGCACGCAAATTTATTTTATTTGGAGTTTGAAAGATATGAGTATGATTGTTTTGAGCTAAAAATGTATATCATAGAAACGTATTTACATTTTCTTCAAAATCGTGTTTAAACATTTTAATTTTAAGAATGAATATTTTCTAGCTATAACTGTGAAAGTGTCTCTTTAATACGAACCAAATCAATCACAGAAATGTGCGTGTTAGGCCTGTACATAATCTATGCGTTGCCTGAATTACAGCACATTGTCACAATTATAGACACATTAAATATTTCCCAATTTCTTTTTACGAATTCGACATCTTCATTTATTAGTTTAAAAATTATTTGTCCGCGAATTTCTGACAATACACATGACGAGTGAAATATTAGCAGAAAAAAACGTATTGGCAAAATTGGTTCTTTTGTGACAAACTTGATATTCGGTTATCTTTCTATAAACAACACGCGCACTTAGCGTCTTAAAACGACTTATATAAATCACGCGAAAATAGGTACCGGCGAACATCTTATTTTGTAATTTTTCAACACACAACTACTAATTAAGTGTACGGCGATTATTATTCAATTCTTAAAATATACACATTTACAAAGTACATCAATTGCAAATCCGATGTGGTAAGAAACAATTTATAAGAATGCGAATAACACCCAACAGACAGGTTAATACCTTAAAATCGCATTGCTAAAGAAACAAGCCCCAAACGTCGACGGGTTAATTCCTACTGTCGACTTATGACCCAATTATTTTTTCCCTGAAACGATCATAATTGCTATGAGATTGATGCTTACATTTAATATCCTTATGGCGCCTGGATCCATTGTAATTACACCGCCCCATAATTAGCACATATAGACGTAGTATAAAGCGATCAATTATGTGTGTGTGTGATGCGACCACGGGGGTGGGTTGGGGGAGATTGACAAATGTTAAAATTGAATTGTTGGCGTATTTATTGTAAGAAGAGTTAAGTAACCAGAAATAGGACACAGTAGTATGTATGGTGATATTTTGAGTAACAAGTGTGGTATTTGGAAGTGGTTAGTACACAGATGGTGGACATGGTGGTAATACACATTAGATTAGTTTGTTAGAGGTTGATGTATGTCTAGCATAAGTTCTAGTGGTTGTACCTAACTTTCCAAGCGGAAGCAAATTTAGTGGTATTTTGTTCTTTTGATTAAATAAGAATGTAGAAATAAGAATTAGATGTCCATACAATAATCTGGAAATATTCTGTTGTTTTCGTTAACCAGTGTTGCAAAACGTATATCACTTCAATCAAGTTAAAAATGAATTTTGAACACTTCGGACGACCAGGTGATTTGGGCAATAGCATAGTTATCCGAATGACACTGGTTCTGGCCCCGCTGGGGACAATTTTTTATCTTTCTTTTTTAAATTATTTTCTTGTCATGGAGCTCTTCAGTGCCGTGGTTAAAATCTAGCAATTTAAGGCATTTTCTTACACATTTAAAAAAAGGACCCTATCTGTGTACAAGTCCTTTTAAATGTTTTGACTAAATAATTTCATTCTAAATCATTAATAAAATTTAAAAATATCTTGACGGATTAAAGAGAAAGTCGGGTCAGGTTCCACCGAGATTTGAACTCGGATCGCAGAATTCAAAGTTCTGGAACCACTGTTTGACATTTCCTCGCAAGCACGCTTACAACACCTTACGTTATCTATAGAGATCAAAACATCTTGATAAAATATAAAGGTCGCACCGTGATTTGAACTTGGATCGCAAAATTCAGAATCTTGAGCGCTAACCATCACACCATGAAACCGCTGTTTTACATGTCCTCGCAAGTACGCTTACAACAACTTACATAATCTAGAGACAAAATAAGCCGTGATAAAATAGTAAGGTCCCACCGAGATTTGAACTCGGATCGCAAGATTCAGAGTCTTGAGTGCTAACCATAACACCATGGAACCGCTGTGTTACATGGCCTCGCAAGCACGCTTTCAACGACTTACGTAATCTAGAGACATAAATAAGCCGTGATAAAATAGTAAGGTCCCACCGAGATTTGAACTCGGATCGCAAGATTCAGAGTCTTGAGTGCTAACCATTACACCATGGAACCGCTGTTTAACATGACCTCGCAAGCTCGCTTATATTATCAGTAGAGATAAATAAGTCATGATAAAATAGTAAGGTCCCACCGAGATTTGAACTCGGATCGCAAGATTCAGAGTCTTGAGTGCTAACCATTACACCATGGAACCGCTGTTTAACATGACCTCGCAAGCTCGCTTATATTATCAGTAGAGATAAATAAGTCATGATAAAATAGTAAGGTCCCACCGAGATTTGAACTCGGATCGCAAGATTCAGAGTCTTGAGTGCTAACCATTACACCATGGAACCGCTGTTTAACATGACCTCGCAAGCTCGCTTATATTATCAGTAGAGATAAATAAGTCATGATAAAATAGTAAGGTCCCACCGAGATTTGAACTCGGATCGCAAGATTCAGAGTCTTGAGTGCTAACCATTACACCATGGAACCGCTGTTTAACATGACCTCGCAAGCTCGCTTATATTATCAGTAGAGATAAATAAGTCATGATAAAATAGTAAGGTCCCACCGAGATTTGAACTCGGATCGCAAGATTCAGAGTCTTGAGTGCTAACCATTACACCATGGAACCGCTGTTTAACATGACCTCGCAAGCTCGCTTATATTATCAGTAGAGATAAATAAGTCATGATAAAATAGTAAGGTCCCACCGAGATTTGAACTCGGATCGCAAGATTCAGAGTCTTGAGTGCTAACCATTACACCATGGAACCGCTGTTTAACATGACCTCGCAAGCTCGCTTATATTATCAGTAGAGATAAATAAGTCATGATAAAATAGTAAGGTCCCACCGAGATTTGAACTCGGATCGCAAGATTCAGAGTCTTGAGTGCTAACCATTACACCATGGAACCGCTGTTTAACATGACCTCGCAAGCTCGCTTATATTATCAGTAGAGATAAATAAGTCATGATAAAATAGTAAGGTCCCACCGAGATTTGAACTCGGATCGCAAGATTCAGAGTCTTGAGTGCTAACCATTACACCATGGAACCGCTGTTTAACATGACCTCGCAAGCTCGCTTATATTATCAGTAGAGATAAATAAGTCGTGATAAAATAGTAAGGTCCCACCGAGATTTGAACTCGGATCGCAAGATTCAGAGTCTTGAGTGCTAACCATAACACCATGGAACCGCTGTGTTACATGGCCTCGCAAGCACGCTTACAACGACTTACATAATCTAGAGACATAAATAAGCCGTGATAAAATAGTAAGGTCCCACCGAGATTTGAACTCGGATCGCAAGATTCAGAGTCTTGAGTGCTAACCATTACACCATGGAACCGCTGTGTTACATGGCCTCGCAAGCACGCTTACAACGACTTACATAATCTAGAGACACATAATCTAGAGACATAAATAAGCCGTGATAAAATAGTAAGGTCCCACCGAGATTTGAACTCGGATCGCAAGATTCAGAGTCTTGAGTGCTAACCATTACACCATGGAACCGCTGTGTTACATGGCCTCGCAAGCACGCTTACAACGACTTACATAATCTAGAGACACATAATCTAGAGACATAAATAAGCCGTGATAAAATAGTAAGGTCCCACCGAGATTTGAACTCGGATCGCAAGATTCAGAGTCTTGAGTGCTAACCATTACACCATGGAACCGCTGTGTTACATGGCCTCGCAAGCACGATTACAACGACTTACATAATCTAGAGACATAAATAAGTCGTACTAAAATATTAAAGGGACCTGTTCACGTTTAATGGTAAATAGGCAAAATTTATTTTAAAAAATGTTTCAGATTTGCAAATTTTCGTTTTAGTTTTGATATTTGCGAGAAAACAGTAATACTGACCCTTTACCATGCTTTTCAATATCCATTCTTTTGACGGTTTAAAACCCTGAAAATTATAAAGCGTTACAAACACGAAAAGATTGAATAATTTGGAGAGTTCTGCTGTTATTGTTATATTGTGTGACATTACGAGGATTGCTCCAATGGTCAGTGGTTCGAAACCTGGTGGGGTTTTTTTTCCGTTCTTTCTCTTTATTTTTCTCTTGTTTTATACTTAAACTATTTAGTCCCGATGTTTAAATAAATCAATGTAAAGCATGTAATGACAAACTTCAAAACATGCCTAAATCTGTGAACAAATTCCTTGAAGGTCCCACCGAGATTTAAACTCGGATCGCAAGATCACAAGGTTGGGCGATACGAGATCATCGAGATACGGCGATTATTTGCTTAAATCTTTCTAATATTTTTTTTACTTCTTCTTTGTAATTATGGAGGTGTGTCAGCAATTATTTGTTGTACAGTGTTTGTTAAGTGCGTGTATAGTAAAATTGGCAGCCTACCAGTTTTGGGGTCTAAAATTTAATTTTCGAATGATTTTCCGTTCTATAAAACATGTGTCGTTATAACAACAAAGGGCTCCCCTGTAGTCATAAGCTTAATTATGTTTCAAGACATTGTGAATGTCAAAATAAATATATGTTACAGCAAACATGTTATGGCAAACAAACTGTTTTGATATTTTCTAATATTTCGTTATTTAATAATTTGATATTATACTGTTTAAAAATGCCACCATTTTCAGTTTTGCATTTTGGGTAACAGTTAGTATTTCCATAGTTATCATACAAATGGTTTATGACAAAAAGACTAAATACCGACATAGATTATACTTAAAAGCTTTTTTTTGTAAATAGACACTACGATACCCCAAGTATTCATTGAACAATTTTATAGTTACGACATAGAATAAGTTTGTTCTTGACTTCTAGTTTCACAATTTGTGTTGGAATGTAGTCAAAACACTGTATTTAAATGTCGCCACATTGTAAATGCATGTACATAATAACAAATTAGTATACTTCTATATAGCAACTACTTGCCTCTGTTGCGAGAAACAATTTACACAGATCGCAAATGAGACCTCACCACAAACGTCGAACGTCGAATGGTTAATTCCCTTTGTTGACAAATGAACCGATTACTATTTCTCTGAAACTATAATGAGTGCTATGGGATTAATGCTCACAATTAGCAGTCTTATATATATTTACCGTCTCGATTGATTCCAATGTCGCGGCCCCAGAACGAGCTTTATAGACATTGTATAAAAGGATCAATATTGTTTCTGTCTGGTGCTCCCACCGAGACAAAGATTGATTACTATTTTGAAGTACAAATAGGGTGTATATCGTATTGCACATTTTAAGAATTGTTTAAGTATAATAACTATATATGTGCATAATATATTGTGGAGAATATGGAAAGGATGGTTAAATTGGTAAAAATGTGGTGATTACTGTAGTGTATGAACTGCACAGATGGGCAAAATAAAGTTAAATATTATGGCGTATACTGGTGACTGTGGTCGAATTTAGTGATCGCTTTTAAAGGTACATGTAGTTGGTATTGGCTATTTTCTGTTTATTGTTTATTTCAGTCTCATCAATGTGTCATACTTACATACGTATCAAATGGTAGTTGTGATTAGATTTGTACTTGAGTGATGAGTTGAATTATGCAAATGGTAGGTATTACTGTACGTGGTTGTGATGATAGTGATGTTAGTATGTTATGTATGTTTTTGACTAATTAAGATTTATTTATTACTCGTATAAAGCTGTGTTACCTGTAAATTTCTTGTATAACATTGTTTGGAGTTATGTAATGGTATTGCCTTTACATGACTTATTAAGCTGAATCATAAAAGAATATGTTGGCAAACTACTAACGTAAGTTTACCTAATGTAATAAATAAAGCTTAATGAATCGACATAAGCCTAGTAATGTGCTTATATCATCCACGTACCATGCAACAGTACATGTATTGCATTTTATTGTCATAAAGGTGTTCCACCAATGAGTTTGTGAGGTATGTGTATGGCTTCATGTTCTTAGTGTTTAGGCACTGAGAAATAGGTTTCGAACTTTTGTCTATGAAACGTGTATTCCACATTTTCAACAACAAACTGCTACCTAGCAGACACACGAAAATTTATAAGGTGTTTGAAAGTAAAGTCATCATAAGTATGATGGTTTTGACCAAAAATTATATTCTATAGAAACATTATTTTCATTTTCTTCAAAATCCTGTTTTAAGATTGTATTTTAATAATGAACATGTTTTTGCTGTTACTGTGAATGTGTCTCTTTCAAATGAACCATGTCAATCACATAAATGTGTGTGTTACGCGTGTACATATTGTATATGTGGCCTGAATGACAGCACATTGTCACAATAACAGACACATAAAATCTGTTCTAAATTCGTTTTCCGAATGCGACACCTTTATAGAATAGTTCGAAAATTATTTGTCCGCGCTTTTATGACAATACAAATAACGAGTGAAATGTTAGGAGAGAAAAAACGTATTGGTTTTGCGGTTGTTTCCTTTAAAGCAAGATGATAGGATCTAGGTTCTTTTGTGACAAACATGATTTTCGGAGATCTTTTTATAGACAACTCGCGTACTAAGTGTTGTATTATGACTGCTATAAACAACGCGAAAATGAGTTTCGAAACGGAGCACATTATTTTTCTCATTTTTCAAGAAACAAATACTAGTCAAGTCATATGCATGGTTTTTTCGTAATTCTCCATATAGTTTATACAAATATGAAATGCAGTAGAGCACTATTCAATTATAAGAATTACAACATAACGACGATGTAAGCTTTAATTTTAACACTCTAAAGGCCGCAATGGTAATCTTTACATTGGCGTATGAATCTTGTTTTACTTTCGATATCATTTTGGACAATAACCATACCATTGCCGTTCCTGCTTAATTATGACGTTATTTCTCTATTGACGAAAGAAACGCAACGTCGTTTAGTGCCGCGCAAAACAATGACGCCATTTGACAACTTGTTTTTGAAAAACACGTATAACGTTCATGAATAGTTGTGTTTTAATTTGCATACATTGCGGATTTACCGAGAAGTGCAAAACAGGTCGCGTAGACAGATTATCAAATCAGTATGCAGTGTTGAAGTGAAAATGAGCGAATGTTGAACCTTAAACAATCAACTTTACACTTAGTTTTGATATTAATATAATGATTATATTCATTTGATGACATCGTGTCAGTGGACTAGGTACTCGGTAAGTTAAATGGTTGGTCTATCTGTACTGTAGTTAATGCTTCTAAGTTCTAGCGTTTATCATGATAATTGCTAAGAACCATTACAGTCAAGATTGTTTGTTTATTTACATCAATAATTTTAAAGACAGTTTATACATCATACATTAAAGTGTTTTTCAATTCTTGAATAATAAAATATATCTGTTGTAAGAAGTCATTTAAACGAATGAAAAATATCGCCAATTTCACAATTGTCAGGTTAATACAATACATCACATCGCTAGAGAAACAATCCCAAAAACCTCGACGGGTTAATTCCTGTTGTCGACTAATGACCCAATTATTATTTCCCTGAAACGATCATGATTGCTTGTAAATGGATGCTCACATTTAATAGCTTAATGGCGTCTGGATCACCGCCCCATAATTAGCACATATAGACTTAGTATAACATAATTATTAGCGTAATTGCACGTTTTAAAGGGACTTGTTCAAAGAATGTCGAAATAAAAAAAAAACTTCTTTTTTGTCACAGATTCAAGAAGTAAAAGAACACTCTAAATCAGGGAGCGAAATACCACTTATGCCGAAGACTCATACAATAAATACAGCTTCATTTACGGATATCATCATTTGAATTTGAAAATTTTAAAGCTCTTCAAACGCGAATCGATAAAATAAGTGGGCATGATTTTGTTGTGTTCGGTAAATTATGTTACAACACGTCAACAACTTATATCAAGTTGTAAATGACTATTCACGGGTCCGGTTGGCCAAGTGGTTTAATCTATATCCTTTTAATCCAAAGGGCACTGATTCGAGACCCGCTGGAGGATTTTTTTATTTTTTTTAATTCTTCTCGTGTCATAATACTGGGACCCTACAGTTCCGTGGTCAAAATCTAGTGATTTTAGGAATTACTGACAACCTTAAAAACCCACCTCATACCTAATTCCATTGCAAATCATTATACAAATTCGAAACTAACGTTGTTTAAAGAGAAACCCCTATTCTCCGAGATTTAAACTCGGATCGCAAAATTCAGAGTCTTGAGTGCTAACCATTGCACCATGAAACCGCTGTTTAACATGACCTCGCAAGCTCGCTTATATTATCAGTAAAAATAAAGAAGTCATGATAAAATAGTAAGGTCCCACCGAGATTTGAACTCGGATCGCAAGATTCAGAGTCTTGAGTTCTAACCATTACACCATGGAACCGCTGTTTAACATGACCTCGCAAGCTCGCGTATATTATCAGTAGAGATAAATAAGTCATGATAAAATAGTAAGGTCCCACCGAGATTTGAACTCGGATCGCAAGATTCAGAGTCTTGAGTGCTAACCATTACACCATGGAACCGCTGTTTAACATGACCTCGCAAGCTCGCTTATATTATCAGTAGAGATAAATAAGTCATGATAAAATAGTAAGGTCCCACCGAGATTTGAACTCGGATCGCAAGATTCAGAGTCTTGAGTGCTAACCATTACACCATGGAACCGCTGTTTAACATGACCTCGCAAGCTCGCTTATATTATCAGTAGAGATAAATAAGTCATGATAAAATAGTAAGGTCCCACCGAGATTTGAACTCGGATCGCAAGATTCAGAGTCTTGAGTGCTAACCATTACACCATGGAACCGCTGTTTAACATGACCTCGCAAGCTCGCTTATATTATCAGTAGAGATAAATAAGTCATGATAAAATAGTAAGGTCCCACCGAGATTTGAACTCGGATCGCAAGATTCAGAGTCTTGAGTGCTAACCATTACACCATGGAACCGCTGTTTAACATGACCTCGCAAGCTCGCTTATATTATCAGTAGAGATAAATAAGTCATGATAAAATAGTAAGGTCCCACCGAGATTTGAACTCGGATCGCAAGATTCAGAGTCTTGAGTGCTAACCATTACACCATGGAACCGCTGTTTAACATGACCTCGCAAGCTCGCTTATATTATCAGTAGAGATAAATAAGTCATGATAAAATAGTAAGGTCCCACCGAGATTTGAACTCGGATCGCAAGATTCAGAGTCTTGAGTGCTAACCATTACACCATGGAACCGCTGTTTAACATGACCTCGCAAGCTCGCTTATATTATCAGTAGAGATAAATAAGTCATGATAAAATAGTAAGGTCCCACCGAGATTTGAACTCGGATCGCAAGATTCAGAGTCTTGAGTGCTAACCATTACACCATGGAACCGCTGTTTAACATGACCTCGCAAGCTCGCTTATATTATCAGTAGAGATAAATAAGTCATGATAAAATAGTAAGGTCCCACCGAGATTTGAACTCGGATCGCAAGATTCAGAGTCTTGAGTGCTAACCATTACACCATGGAACCGCTGTTTAACATGACCTCGCAAGCTCGCTTATATTATCAGTAGAGATAAATAAGTCATGATAAAATAGTAAGGTCCCACCGAGATTTGAACTCGGATCGCAAGATTCAGAGTCTTGAGTGCTAACCATTACACCATGGAACCGCTGTTTAACATGACCTCGCAAGCTCGCTTATATTATCAGTAGAGATAAATAAGTCATGATAAAATAGTAAGGTCCCACCGAGATTTGAACTCGGATCGCAAGATTCAGAGTCTTGAGTGCTAACCATTACACCATGGAACCGCTGTTTAACATGACCTCGCAAGCTCGCTTATATTATCAGTAGAGATAAATAAGTCATGATAAAATAGTAAGGTCCCACCGAGATTTGAACTCGGATCGCAAGATTCAGAGTCTTGAGTGCTAACCATTACACCATGGAACCGCTGTTTAACATGACCTCGCAAGCTCGCTTATATTATCAGTAGAGATAAATAAGTCATGATAAAATAGTAAGGTCCCACCGAGATTTGAACTCGGATCGCAAGATTCAGAGTCTTGAGTGCTAACCATTACACCATGGAACCGCTGTTTAACATGACCTCGCAAGCTCGCTTATATTATCAGTAAAAATAAAGAAGTCATGATAAAATAGTAAGGTCCCACCGAGATTTGAACTCGGATCGCAAGATTCAGAGTCTTGAGTGCTAACCATTACACCATGGAACCGCTGATTAACATTACCTCGCAAGCTTGCTTATATTTTCTGTAAAAATAAAGAAGTCATGATAAAAAAGTAAGGTCCCACCGAGATCTGAACTAGGATCGCAAGATTCAGAGTCTTGAGTGCTTACCATTACACCATGGAACCGCTGTTTAACATGACCGCGCAAGCTCGCTTAAATTATCAGTAAAGAAAAAAGTCATGATAAAACAGTAAGGTCCCACCGAGATTTGAACTCGGATCGCAAGATTCAGAGTCTTGAGTGCTAACCATTCCACCATGGAACCGCTGTTTAACATTACCTAGCAAACTCGCTTATATTATCTGTAAAAATAAAGAAGACATGATAAAAATAGTAAGGTCCCATCGAGATTTGAACTCGGATCGAAAGATTCAGAGTCTTGAGTGCTGACCATTACACCATGGAACCGCTGTTAAACATGACCTCGCAAGCTCGCGTATATTATCAGTAGAGATAAATGTCATGATAAAAAAGTAAGGTCCCACCGAGATTAGAACTCGGATCGCAAGATTCAGAGTCTTGAGTGCTAACCATTACACAATGGAACCGCTGTTTATCATGACCTCTTACGCTCGCTTATATTATCAGTAGAGATAAATAAGTCATAATAAAAATAGTAAGGTCCCACCGAAATTTGAACTCGGATCGCAAGATTCAGAGTCTTGAGTGCTAACCATTACACCATGGAACCGCTGATTAACATTTCCTCGCAAGCTTGCTTATATTTTCTGTACAAATAAAGAAGTCATGATAAAATATTAAGGTCCCACCGAGATTTGAACTCGGATC
>VMBQ01004280.1:62344-86137 GCA_007657795.1 Dreissena rostriformis | reverse complement strand
TCCTAGTCCTAAGCGTTCTTGAGTTATCATCCGGAAACCACCTGGTGGACGGATGGACCGACCGACCGACAGACCGACCGACATGTGCAAAGCAATATACCCTCTCTTCTTCGAAGGGGGGCATAAAAAGAATTTCAAATGTTAAAAACATGCAGATGAGTTCTTCTAAAATGATCGTTTCATTGAATTTCTTCAAAAATTATTGCTAAAATACCATTCACTGCATGTTTTGTGTTTACAATGCAACTTTCTGTAGAATATAAATTTATTTAAAAAAAAACTAGCAAATTCATTGAATTGATATCCCCCACCAATTTCAAAATTTTGTGAGGGACGGAATGACGGACGGAGGGACAACGTCAATTTTGTATCAGTCTATGGGCAGGTCATTTTAAGTAAATTGTTTTACATTGTTTTTCATTTGATAAAGAGTCATCAGATATCCTAGCAAATTGTATTAATAAAATCATGATTTATTAACAAAGTAAAACAATTCTATTTAATATGACATTAAGATTTTCTTAGATGTTTTGTGGGTAAGACTATAGTTTTATATCCAGAGAGATTAAGGAAAAATACAGGGAGTGTATAGTTCATACAGACAAAGAAGACATAACTGTTTCAGTCAAGGCATAGATCACAGGCACAAATTCAAAGCGGATATATAAAGACAGCTGCCATAGAGCCTTCCAATACCTGTTTATTGCCAGAGAACATGAATGCCTCGCTGGCCTCCATGCTGATCTCAATCTCCTGGGGGTAGCCTGTGCGGTTGTGAATCACGTAGCGGACAGGAAGCAGGGACTTCATGCTGCCGTAGGCAGGCAGTCGCAGGTCCACCGAGAGAGGGATGTGCTCCATGCTCACCGTGGGGAGGGAGAACAGAGTGGTCACCGTGGGGTGCTCCAGGGTGTCAGGCCCGTCTACGTGACGCCTAGGGGAAAGTGTATAGGGAAGTGGTAATAGGTTGTATAATGCATGGCATGTGTTTTGAAGAAAAAAAATGAGTTGGTTAAGATATCAAATCTGCAACACAACAGAATTGACAATATTTATATAAAACCTGTTCAAATCTATAATAAAATATGAATTATAAATCCTGTTGATTAAGAGGTTGAAGATTATCACTGAAACAACTTTCTATAAATTGAAACCCCATACAAAATACAATTGAAAATCTTGTACATCTATGTGTAGTATAATACCTGCACCAAAGACACATCTGATTGGTTGTACAAAAGTCTATTTAAGTAATGTCTGACTGGCCACTTTGTTATGTATTACACTTTATATATTGGTCAACAAACTCCTATGTTTGACAATGACTGAGTGTACCGTTTAGAATGCAACACCCAATGGGAAGGGAGGGATTGGTAAAAAAAGGATAAAACTTTGACACTAAAAAGTGTGTAGTACAGACCTCTTCCAGTGGAGCACATAGCTGCCCAGGGAGACAGAAGTCAAGGGAGAGTTGAGGGAAGTCAGCCAGTAACACTCTGCAGCACACTCATTCTTCTCCAGACTCACTGAAAATATGTGCCAATACATGGCCTATATGTGTCGTGTTCTGAGAAAACTGGGCAAAATGCTTGTGCGTAAAGTGTCATCCCAGATTAGCCTGTGCAGTCCGCATCGGCTAATCTGGGACGACACTTTCCGCCTAAACTAGATATTCGCTAAGAAGAGACATCATTTAAACATTTTTTTTTATAAAAGCGGAAATTGTCGTCCCTGATTAGCCTGTGCTGACTGCACAGGCTAATCTGGGATGACAATTTACGCACAAGCATTTTGCCCAGTTTTCTCAGAACACGCCACATATGGTGATCTACAAGCAGGTAGCAACCATAGACAAACATTGTCTTGTTGCCAATACATGGCCTATATGGTGATCTACAAGCAGGTAGCAACCATAGACAAACATTGTCTTGTTGCCAATACATGGCCTATATGGTGATCTACAAGCAGGTAGCAACCATAGACAAACATTGTCTTGTTGCCAATACATGGCCTATATGGTGATCTACAAGCAGGTAGCAACCATAGACAAACATTGTCTTGTTGCCAATACATGGCCTATATGGTGATCTACAAGCAGGTAGCAACCATAGACAAACATTGTCTTGTTGCCAATACATGGCCTATATGGTGATCTACAAGCAGGTAGCAACCATAGACAAACATTGTCTTGTTGCCAATACATGGCCTATATGGTGATCTACAAGCAGGTAGCAACCATAGACAAACATTGTCTTGTTGCCAATACATGGCCTATATGGTGATCTACAAGCAGGTAGCAACCATAGACAAACATTGTCTTGTTGCCAATACATGGCCTATATGGTGATCTACAAGCAGGTAGCAACCATAGACAAACATTGTCTTGTTGCCAATACATGGCCTATATGGTGATCTACAAGCAGGTAGCAACCATAGACAAACATTGTCTTGTTGCCAATACATGGCCTATATGGTGATCTACAAGCAGGTAGCAACCATAGACAAACATTGTCTTGTTGCCAATACATGGCCTATATGGTGATCTACAAGCAGGTAGCAACCATAGACAAACATTGTCTTGTTGCCAATACATGACCTATATGGTGATCTACAAGCAGGTAGCAACCATAGACAAACATTGTCTTGTTGCCAATACATGACCTATATGGTGATCTACAAGCAGGTAGCAACCATAGACAAACATTGTCTTGTTGCCAATACATGACCTATATGGTGATCTACAAGCAGGTAGCAACCATAGACAAACATTGTCTTGTTGCCAATACATGACCTATATGGTGATCTACAAGCAGGTAGCAACCATAGACAAACATTGTCTTGTTGCCAATACATGACCTATATGGTGATCTACAAGCAGGTAGCAACCATAGACAAACATTGTCTTGTTGCCAATACATGACCTATATGGTGATCTACAAGCAGGTAGCAACCATAGACAAACATTGTCTTGTTGCCAATACATGACCTATATGGTGATCTACAAGCAGGTAGCAACCATAGACAAACATTGTCTTGTTGCCAATACATGACCTATATGGTGATCTACAAGCAGGTAGCAACCATAGACAAACATTGTCTTGTTGCCAATACATGACCTATATGGTGATCTACAAGCAGGTAGCAACCATAGACAAACATTGTCTTGTTGCCAATACATGACCTATATGGTGATCTACAAGCAGGTAGCAACCATAGACAAACATTGTCTTGTTGCCAATACATGACCTATATGGTGATCTACAAGCAGGTAGCAACCATAGACAAACATTGTCTTGTTGCCAATACATGACCTATATGGTGATCTACAAGCAGGTAGCAACCATAGACAAACATTGTCTTGTTGCCAATACATGACCTATATGGTGATCTACAAGCAGGTAGCAACCATAGACAAACATTGTCTTGTTGCCAATACATGACCTATATGGTGATCTACAAGCAGGTAGCAACCATAGACAAACATTGTCTTGTTGCCAATACATGACCTATATGGTGATCTACAAGCAGGTAGCAACCATAGACAAACATTGTCTTGTTGCCAATACATGACCTATATGGTGATCTACAAGCAGGTAGCAACCATAGACAAACATTGTCTTGTTGCCAATACATGACCTATATGGTGATCTACAAGCAGGTAGCAACCATAGACAAACATTGTCTTGTTGCCAATACATGACCTATATGGTGATCTACAAGCAGGTAGCAACCATAGACAAACATTGTCTTGTTGCCAATACATGACCTATATGGTGATCTACAAGCAGGTAGCAACCATAGACAAACATTGTCTTGTTGCCAATGCATGGCCTATATGGTTATCTACGAGCAGGTAGCAACCATAGACAAACATTGTCTTGTTGCCAATACATGACCTATATGTTGATCTACAAGCAGGTAGCAACCATAGACAAACATTGTCTTGTTGCCAATACATGACCTGTATGGTGATCTACAAGCAGGTAGCAACCATAGACAAACATTGTCTTGTTGCCAATACATGGCCTATATGGTGATCTACAAGCAGGTAGCAACCATAGACAAACATTGTCTTGTTGCCAATACATGGCCTATATGGTGATCTACAAGCAGGTAGCAACCATAGACAAACATTGTCTTGTTGCCAATACATGGCCTATATGGTGATCTACAAGCAGGTAGCAACCATAGACAAACATTGTCTTGTTGCCAATACATGGCCTATATGGTGATCTACAAGCAGGTAGCAACCATAGACAAACATTGTCTTGTTGCCAATACATGGCCTATATGGTGATCTACAAGCAGGTAGCAACCATAGACAAACATTGTCTTGTTGCCAATACATGGCCTATATGGTGATCTACAAGCAGGTAGCAACCATAGACAAACATTGTCTTGTTGCCAATACATGGCCTATATGGTGATCTACAAGCAGGTAGCAACCATAGACAAACATTGTCTTGTTGCCAATACATGGCCTATATGGTGATCTACAAGCAGGTAGCAACCATAGACAAACATTGTCTTGTTGCCAATACATGGCCTATATGGTGATCTACAAGCAGGTAGCAACCATAGACAAACATTGTCTTGTTGCCAATACATGGCCTATATGGTGATCTACAAGCAGGTAGCAACCATAGACAAACATTGTCTTGTTGCCAATACATGGCCTATATGGTGATCTACAAGCAGGTAGCAACCATAGACAAACATTGTCTTGTTGCCAATACATGGCCTATATGGTGATCTACAAGCAGGTAGCAACCATAGACAAACATTGTCTTGTTGCCAATACATGGCCTATATGGTGATCTACAAGCAGGTAGCAACCATAGACAAACATTGTCTTGTTGCCAATACATGGCCTATATGGTGATCTACAAGCAGGTAGCAACCATAGACAAACATTGTCTTGTTGCCAATACATGGCCTATATGGTGATCTACAAGCAGGTAGCAACCATAGACAAACATTGTCTTGTTGCCAATACATGGCCTATATGGTGATCTACAAGCAGGTAGCAACCATAGACAAACATTGTCTTGTTGCCAATACATGGCCTATATGGTGATCTACAAGCAGGTAGCAACCATAGACAAACATTGTCTTGTTGCCAATACATGGCCTATATGGTGATCTACAAGCAGGTAGCAACCATAGACAAACATTGTCTTGTTGCCAATACATGGCCTATATGGTGATCTACAAGCAGGTAGCAACCATAGACAAACATTGTCTTGTTGCCAATACATGGCCTATATGGTGATCTACAAGCAGGTAGCAACCATAGACAAACATTGTCTTGTTGCCAATACATGGCCTATATGGTGATCTACAAGCAGGTAGCAACCATAGACAAACATTGTCTTGTTGCCAATACATGGCCTATATGGTGATCTACAAGCAGGTAGCAACCATAGACAAACATTGTCTTGTTGCCAATACATGGCCTATATGGTGATCTACAAGCAGGTAGCAACCATAGACAAACATTGTCTTGTTGCCAATACATGGCCTATATGGTGATCTACAAGCAGGTAGCAACCATAGACAAACATTGTCTTGTTGCCAATACATGGCCTATATGGTGATCTACAAGCAGGTAGCAACCATAGACAAACATTGTCTTGTTGCCAATACATGGCCTATATGGTGATCTACAAGCAGGTAGCAACCATAGACAAACATTGTCTTGTTGCCAATACATGGCCTATATGGTGATCTACAAGCAGGTAGCAACCATAGACAAACATTGTCTTGTTGCCAATACATGGCCTATATGGTGATCTACAAGCAGGTAGCAACCATAGACAAACATTGTCTTGTTGCCAATACATGGCCTATATGGTGATCTACAAGCAGGTAGCAACCATAGACAAACATTGTCTTGTTGCCAATACATGGCCTATATGGTGATCTACAAGCAGGTAGCAACCATAGACAAACATTGTCTTGTTGCCAATACATGGCCTATATGGTGATCTACAAGCAGGTAGCAACCATAGACAAACATTGTCTTGTTGCCAATACATGGCCTATATGGTGATCTACAAGCAGGTAGCAACCATAGACAAACATTGTCTTGTTGCCAATACATGGCCTATATGGTGATCTACAAGCAGGTAGCAACCATAGACAAACATTGTCTTGTTGCCAATACATGGCCTATATGGTGATCTACAAGCAGGTAGCAACCATAGACAAACATTGTCTTGTTGCCAATACATGGCCTATATGGTGATCTACAAGCAGGTAGCAACCATAGACAAACATTGTCTTGTTGCCAATACATGGCCTATATGGTGATCTACAAGCAGGTAGCAACCATAGACAAACATTGTCTTGTTGCCAATACATGGCCTATATGGTGATCTACAAGCAGGTAGCAACCATAGACAAACATTGTCTTGTTGCCAATACATGGCCTATATGGTGATCTACAAGCAGGTAGCAACCATAGACAAACATTGTCTTGTTGCCAATACATGGCCTATATGGTGATCTACAAGCAGGTAGCAACCATAGACAAACATTGTCTTGTTGCCAATACATGGCCTATATGGTGATCTACAAGCAGGTAGCAACCATAGACAAACATTGTCTTGTTGCCAATACATGGCCTATATGGTGATCTACAAGCAGGTAGCAACCATAGACAAACATTGTCTTGTTGCCAATACATGGCCTATATGGTGATCTACAAGCAGGTAGCAACCATAGACAAACATTGTCTTGTTGCCAATACATGGCCTATATGGTGATCTACAAGCAGGTAGCAACCATAGACAAACATTGTCTTGTTGCCAATACATGGCCTATATGGTGATCTACAAGCAGGTAGCAACCATAGACAAACATTGTCTTGTTGCCAATACATGGCCTATATGGTGATCTACAAGCAGGTAGCAACCATAGACAAACATTGTCTTGTTGCCAATACATGGCCTATATGGTGATCTACAAGCAGGTAGCAACCATAGACAAACATTGTCTTGTTGCCAATACATGGCCTATATGGTGATCTACAAGCAGGTAGCAACCATAGACAAACATTGTCTTGTTGCCAATACATGGCCTATATGGTGATCTACAAGCAGGTAGCAACCATAGACAAACATTGTCTTGTTGCCAATACATGGCCTATATGGTGATCTACAAGCAGGTAGCAACCATAGACAAACATTGTCTTGTTGCCAATACATGGCCTATATGGTGATCTACAAGCAGGTAGCAACCATAGACAAACATTGTCTTGTTGCCAATACATGGCCTATATGGTGATCTACAAGCAGGTAGCAACCATAGACAAACATTGTCTTGTTGCCAATACATGGCCTATATGGTGATCTACAAGCAGGTAGCAACCATAGACAAACATTGTCTTGTTGCCAATACATGGCCTATATGGTGATCTACAAGCAGGTAGCAACCATAGACAAACATTGTCTTGTTGCCAATACATGGCCTATATGGTGATCTACAAGCAGGTAGCAACCATAGACAAACATTGTCTTGTTGCCAATACATGGCCTATATGGTGATCTACAAGCAGGTAGCAACCATAGACAAACATTGTCTTGTTGCCAATACATGGCCTATATGGTGATCTACAAGCAGGTAGCAACCATAGACAAACATTGTCTTGTTGCCAATACATGGCCTATATGGTGATCTACAAGCAGGTAGCAACCATAGACAAACATTGTCTTGTTGCCAATACATGGCCTATATGGTGATCTACAAGCAGGTAGCAACCATAGACAAACATTGTCTTGTTGCCAATACATGGCCTATATGGTGATCTACAAGCAGGTAGCAACCATAGACAAACATTGTCTTGTTGCCAATACATGGCCTATATGGTGATCTACAAGCAGGTAGCAACCATAGACAAACATTGTCTTGTTGCCAATACATGGCCTATATGGTGATCTACAAGCAGGTAGCAACCATAGACAAACATTGTCTTGTTGCCAATACATGGCCTATATGGTGATCTACAAGCAGGTAGCAACCATAGACAAACATTGTCTTGTTGCCAATACATGGCCTATATGGTGATCTACAAGCAGGTAGCAACCATAGACAAACATTGTCTTGTTGCCAATACATGGCCTATATGGTGATCTACAAGCAGGTAGCAACCATAGACAAACATTGTCTTGTTGCCAATACATGGCCTATATGGTGATCTACAAGCAGGTAGCAACCATAGACAAACATTGTCTTGTTGCCAATACATGGCCTATATGGTGATCTACAAGCAGGTAGCAACCATAGACAAACATTGTCTTGTTGCCAATACATGGCCTATATGGTGATCTACAAGCAGGTAGCAACCATAGACAAACATTGTCTTGTTGCCAATACATGGCCTATATGGTGATCTACAAGCAGGTAGCAACCATAGACAAACATTGTCTTGTTGCCAATACATGGCCTATATGGTGATCTACAAGCAGGTAGCAACCATAGACAAACATTGTCTTGTTGCCAATACATGGCCTATATGGTGATCTACAAGCAGGTAGCAACCATAGACAAACATTGTCTTGTTGCCAATACATGGCCTATATGGTGATCTACAAGCAGGTAGCAACCATAGACAAACATTGTCTTGTTGCCAATACATGGCCTATATGGTGATCTACAAGCAGGTAGCAACCATAGACAAACATTGTCTTGTTGCCAATACATGGCCTATATGGTGATCTACAAGCAGGTAGCAACCATAGACAAACATTGTCTTGTTGCCAATACATGGCCTATATGGTGATCTACAAGCAGGTAGCANTACCTTCATATTCATGATCTTGATGGACACCTCAAAGGCCTACCTTCATATTCATGATCTTGATGGACACCTCAAAGGTTACCTTCATATTCATGATCTTGATGGACACCTCAAAGGCCTACCTTCATATTCATGATCTTGATGGACACCTCAAAGGCCTACCTTCATATTCATGATCTTGATGGACACCTCAAAGATCCTACCTTCATATTTATGATCTTGATGGACACCTCAAAGGCCTACCTTCATATTCATGATCTTGATGGACACTTCAAAGGCCTACCTTCATATTCATGATCTTGATGGACACCTCAAAGGCGCTGACAGTGTTCAGGTTCACTGACTCCACCTTGCTACATGCACACGGAATCTGGTGACCAGAAGCTTTCACTTCAATACTGTAATCAACCTGAAATGATTCACAATGGGGGTTTACTTAATCTTTTCGGTATGTGCTATTTAACTTGCTTCATTGTATTATTAGATTTTTTTTTCATTTTTCATATTAATCCTTTCAAACATGGCTTACTTACTTTTGGAAATAGCATACTAGTAATTTAATAAATTTAATTAAAAAACAAAACAAAACGAAACATGGAAATTCACAAAACAAAGCACAAAAAGAAATTCTTGTTCTCACATTATTTAGCAATTGTTAGTTATGGAGACCTTGACCTCTGAACCCTATACCTGGAAGGTGATCCTTGACCCGTGAACCCTTTACCTGATAGATGACCCCTGACCCCTATACCTGGAAGGCGATAAGCTTGACCCTTGGCCCCTATACCTAAAAGGCAACTAGCATGACCCTAGACCCCTATACCTGGAAGGCGATAAGCTTGACCCCTGACCCCTACACCTGGAAGGTGATAAGCTTGATACCTGGAAGGTGATCCTTGACCCCTATACCTACTCGGTGATCTTTGACCCCTGAACCCTATACGTGGCAGATGACCCCTGACCCCTATACCTATACACGGAAGGTTATACTTGACCCCTGACCCCTATACCTGGAAAGTGATAAGCTTGATTCCTGTCTGCAGACACTTCACAAAGATAGACTTGCTACGGGACTCCCCTGGGGCCAGACTCTCCAGGTCCATGTAGGCCAGTCTAGCCACCACATGGCCATCAAACTCTGCCACATCTACACTCAGGTGGGCTGTAAGACACCACAAGTCACCAAACATACATATATAGACATGTCTAGACACCACATTACCACCAAAATCTGCCACATCTACACTCAGTGTAGCTGTAATACAACACAAGTCACCCAAAAATACACACTATCAATTGGATCAGAAAGTCACATCAACCATCGGGCTGCTTGAAGAAGTCAATTCATAATTGTCTTAGTTTTCATTTACTGACATTTCAATTGCTGCATGTTTTTTACTAAGTAAGGTTTTAATTAAAGTTGTAATTTATTCATTCCATTCCAGATTTAAACGATGTTCACAAAATTATATATGTTATAGCAATACTTTTAATATTTATTTACCAAACTTGCATGATTTAAATAATTTTTTTAATATGAGAACTTACTTGCTCTGTCATAATCATCTTTTTCTGGTACAGTCACAGACAAACTGAAACATATACAAACTCTTGTCTCTACCTGTGAAAGCACATAAGGCTATTACAATTTAATGGGTAAGGAATGGGGGTAAAGCATAAGATAAAATATACAGATCAATCTGACACTATAGCAAACACCCTGAAACAAATCCATACTTTGCTGCACATCAACATTGTATAAATATATCTTTGCAGATCTATGAGTAATTGCATTGCCATGGTTTGGACAAGTCACATGACATTAACTGATTGTCAAGGTATTTTACATGTCATGCTACTCAACTGATATTACTTTGTTTTTCTGTCATGTCACATGACACAACTTATATTGATTAAATTATTTATAACATTGTGACCGTATCTGGCTTGTCACATGTTGCATCTGCCATAACCACGCTTTCTGAAATGTGACACGGTATACCTGCCATAACCACACTATCTATAATATATGAAATAACCACAAAATTTGACATGCCACAAGATATACCTGACATAACCACACAACCTGACATGTCACAAGAAATTGATGACATGACCATACTTTCTGTCATGTCCCATGACATAGTTGACATGACCAAACTATATGACATGTTGCATGACATGATCCCCACTATATGACCTCTCAAATGACATACATGACATACCCCCCTACTGACACAGGATGAACCTGACATTAACCCAATATTTACATGCTACATCACATCTGACATGTGACATGACGTAACTATACTATCTGACATGTCACACATAATACCTGACATAGCCCCACTATCATACATGACACATGATATACCGGTCATAACTTCACTATCTGACAGGTGACATGTTATACCTGACAACTCCACATACTGAAATGATGTACCTGATCTTACCAGCTATCTGACATGTAACATGACATACCTGACATTGCTGATGGGGACCTCTTCCCTGTTGGTAACAGTGACCTGCATCAGATAGAACTCGTTCAGCAGACTGGGCGCCTGGTGCTTCAGTCCTATGTCCAGTTGGGCCGGCCTTGACACTATCCTATGTAGGGAAACATAGATTTCAACAATGTTTCACTTACTTGATTAGCTTTTAAATTTTATAGAAACTGAAATCTGCGCAATAAGAATTTAACCAGTTTTAAGATCAAAGAGTTTTGAAGCTGAACTGTTGCCCACATAAGAGTATAGTGATAACATGCAAACCCCCTACAAATCCCAAACATTGATGTGGTACTATAGTTACTTGGTGACAGCATCCAGCTGTATCTGGTTCCAGTCTATGTGGTTGCTAGGCTGCCTCTTGGGCAGCAGACTGAGGCAAGTCTGTACGGGCACCACGGCATCTCCACCCGCCCCCACCCACGTCATCACCCCACAACGGGCAGTCTCCGAACCAAGCACAACACAGACACCTGTGATCTGGAAAACAGCATGGAATATATGAGACGCAAAACGCAAAAATGGGTATTGTTCAATGCAAATGCGCACACTGGTCTTGAGCTGTCCTGTCCGCTATAGTCAAAGAATTCACAGCTTATGATTATTAAAAAGCTTTCAGCAACAAGTTGAGTCGCTTATTAAGAATGATTGTCCTAAATTATTTACAAATTTGACCTTTTACCTGTATGTTTGACCTTAAGTTTTGAGCTAGAGACAATTATATTGTAAGGAACAAATTGTCGGCAAGTGGAAAGTTTGAAAAAAAATATCTTCCCAATAATATTTTAAGACTTGTTTGAATCAGGTACAACCCCTGACTCTCCTATCTTTTATATCCAAGGCACTATAAACATTTCCCCACCCACCTCGAGCTGACTGCCAACATCCTCCTGCACTGGTAGGAAGGAGAACGTGTATCGTCGAGGCATGCCCGGCACCAGGTACAGGTTCCCCTCGTGGCCCTCCCCTTCGGAGGCAGCTGACACCCCGTGACCGTCTATCACCTCAAGGTACTGGTTGTACATCTGAACCACGCAGGGAAAAAACACAAAGGTTTAGACTCGGCTAAATCACAAAGACTTTCCAATCATTAACCTTGTGTTCTGTTCTTCAGAAAAATACTAACTGCTTAACACATGATATCTCAGAAAAACTAAGTACAATAATTGGATCAAACTGCACGTTTTATTCTCAACACACAGACGAATCAATTGAGGGACAAATAATTTATGGATGGACTACCATGACAACTTGAATTTTCAACAATATAGATAAAACTAAAATTCATAAATACGAGCAATTTCTCTTCCAAGTTTATCAGTAAAAAGCAGCACCATGATTTTGTACTATTATTGTATGAAAGACTGCAAGTACTTACCGGATTGTTCAGTGACAGGCTGACCTTGGAGAATCGTACGGGGAAGGGGCAGCGAACTCTGATGTACACCTCCACAGTGACCTCCTCATCTGCAGCCACTGCTGCACTCGTGAACCGGGCCTTGCACTCCACTAGCGGTGGGAAAAAAAAGAACGAATATACACAAAGGAATAGTCGCTAATTGATTGCTTAGCATCAACTAGACCGTGCATTCCACCCACAAATTCATTTGAAGATGTGACTGAATTATCAGTCGAATTTCAGGCTGCCCTCGGGGAGAGTCATTTATAGTATATGTATGCAACAATTCAATACTGACCAATCAGAATGATTATGTTATCATTTATTACTTATTGTTTTTTGGTAAAGATGAATTATTAACTCCACATCATGCATTCTTTAAATACAAAACAGTGTTATTATGTGCTACAAAACGTTAATACAAAAGAAAAGATGCCTTAGTTCTATTCACTACACAATTTTTATTAGACAGTCAATTCTACCACACTTTCAATGCATTTCACGTGCCGCTGTACATGTCCGCATATATTTGCGCGCTTGTTATTTAGTAAACAAAAACCTGCATTTTATTGGCCTGTAATGCAAGAGACTCAAATGAAAGGTATGGTAGAGTCTCTCTCTACATCGTACAATGAGTGAATACCAGTGCGGCTATAAATGCTCACCACAAGGCACAATGTTCTGCATCTCCACATTGAAGACACACGGCTCAGTGCCCGGGGTCCACAGGTGGCGAGCTTTCTCCAAGCAGACGGCGTCCAGGCCCGGCTCTGCTTCAGGGGCATCATTCTGAGGAGGAAGACATTCACGTAGAATGCAGACCATCAAGTTTCATACACTGTTTATACTAGCACCCAGTGTTGTTTTTTTTAACATTTTTAACTGGCACAAACTTCACTGTGAAGACTGAATTCTGCAGAACTAGTTAATACTTCAAATGCATATAGATTTGATAATTTATGGTAAATGTGTAGCTGTTCATTATCAGTTGTTAAATGTGTAGCTGTTCATTATCAGTTGTTAAATGTGTAGCTGTTCATTATCAGTTGGTAAATGTGTAGCTGTTCATTATCAGTGACACATTTACCATAAATTATCAAATCTATGTGCATCCGAAAAAGATGATTGACCAATGATTAACTCTTTTAACAACTGGGCCATGGTAGCTTGGTAGTTTCTTGTAAGACTTTAACCCTTTGCATGCTGGGTAATTTGTCGTCTGCTAAAATGTCGTCTGCTGAATTTCTAAAATAAGAATTTTCTATGTTTTTTTTTCAAAGAATACTATCAGAATAGCAAACAGTTTGGATCCTGATGAGACGCCACGTTCTGTGGCGTCTCATCTGGATCCAATCTGTTTGCAAAAACCTTCAAAATCCGGTTCCAGCACTCAAATGTTAAGACTACCCTGTTGAATAGATGTATATATAAATTTAACATATCATGGGTAGAGAATTAAACTTATCTTCAAATTTCTAAAAAAGGCACAATGGTTTCAGATTGACCCAATGGTATATCCCCTACCATGTTAAGCTAGAAAAAATAAAATTCAAATTCATACTAATGCATCTTCAACTCTGACTTGCTAATTTATTGCGACTGACAAAAGCCCGACAACAGAAGATCAATGAGTGTGTCCTCACCGACATGACTCGCAGCAGGTTCATCTGAATCCTGGTCTTCTCCTCCGCTGAACATGTTGTATCTGCATCAAGTCAAGGAACAGACAGAACTAGCAGAATAGACAATGATAAATACAACATGTAATTCTTCTTAATTCATTGGCAAATACAGGTTAATAAAAGATAAACTAAAAACTGGTTAAAATGACTGCAGATAATACAAAAAAATACAACAAAAATAACTTTAAATATTCTAAATAACATATCCAAACTATCACTATCATGCCTTAAATACCCCTTGCCACTTTGTCACAGGAAATTGGCAGTTCAGTTTGTTTTAACCCTTTGAGCGCTGGAACCGGATTTTGAAGGCCTTTGCAAACAGTTTGGATCCAGATGAGACGCCACAGAACGTGGCGTCTCATCAGGATCCAAACTGTTTGCTATTCTGATAGTATTCTTTGAAAAAAAATCGAAGAAAATGCTAATTTTAGAAATTTAGCAGACAACATGTTAGCAGACGACAAATTTCCCAGCATGCAAAGGGTTAAGAATAGGTTTCCCAATAATCCAAGCTTCTTACATATGAAGTTTCATCTTGATACATCATAACATTATTTTAGTCAAGATATGCCCCAGAGAAAATTTCAGCATGAACATTCACAGGGGCAATCACTGTGAAATCATAAAAGAAGAACTTATTGACTTATCTACCCCCTATCAAGTTGACACCACTTTTAGTTTTAAAAAATAAAAAAAATAATAAAGGGCATGATTTTAGAGAAAGTCTTAGTTGAAGAAGGGGCATAACATTTGTCATATTTAACGTAGAATGAAAAATGGCAATTGCACAACTTTATATCTTTAGGAGCCATGCATGCTTAGCTCAAACAAAAACACACAAAAAAGACCCAATATATTGCACCTACAAGATATTCCCTTAAATTTCACAATTACAATAAAAAGAAATTGATTTTCAAATCATAGAGAAAGGATACATGGCCCAATTAGCTCCACACAGTTGATGACGTAGTCCTGCACTTTGCCAGTCAGGTAGGCACATTTCAGTGATGTCATCAGAATGGAAGTGAGCAGTGGCCACCAGCGCTCCACGCGGTAATCCCATGTCACCTTGCTCAGCAACCTGCAAGGTTACATGCCACCCTTATGTTAGAATTAACGTTCACAAATAAATTGGACTTGCCTATCTCTGGTTCTTTGCTTGTATATGTTATGCTGATTGCTTTTAAATGTAATGAATGTAAAAGTTATGCTGATTAAACTTAAAAACGTGTTAGTAACAAGCATAAACAACACCAATACTTAATGCGATATGTTTTTGCAACACCCACAGTGTGATTTTGGATACTCATCCATTTTGGCTACAAGCAGCACTCTTGCCACTACATGTATTAACCCTTTTAGCGCTGGAACCGGATTTTAAAGGTCGTTGCAAACAGTTTGGATCCTGATGAGACGCCACAGAACGTGGCATCTCATCAGGATCCAAACTGTTTGCTATTCTGATAGTATTCTTGGAAAAAAAAACAAAGAAAATGCTAATTTTAGAAATTCAGCAGACAACATTTTAGCAGACGACAAATTTCCCAGCATGCAAAGGGTTAATATATCACACAGTATGGGTCAGTGAGAAGCTATGAAATGTGTCATATAAGTACCAGTAAAACAGCTACTGGATTTATATGGAGAAAATTGGCATTGGTTTTCAGTCTTCGTATTAATCCACTTTACCTGATTCCAAGGGCAAGTAAATCACCCTTTGAGCAGTAACAAGTTGCAACCTGCTAGTCTGATCTACCAAGTAAAGTTTTCAGATAGCTTCAACCTTCTTTTCTTGCACCCAAACAGTAAGTTGGTTTACATTATCCGATTATGGCAAATACAAAATTTGTGAAGAGAAAATAAAAAAAGAATACGATGTCACTGCATTCAGTTCACATTTTATAGACTGGTTCATTGGATTATTTCCATATGTTCCACAACTGACACAAAGACGCTTATTATACTTTGATTGCAATTCTGTTGTCTACATTTCGGAAATGTTATTTTATTTACTTTTTTGTGAGCAATCACATTAAAACAGTCTTATAAAATCATCACATCATTAATAAGTTTTAAGACTTAATTGTTTTTGTTTGTTCATGTTAACTTATCTGATATATATATTTTTTTGTTTGTGTTGCTTTTTTTTAGTGTAAAATTATCTTTATATATGAAGGTTTGCTTCGTGAATGTAAACCTGTCAACTCACATGATAGACCTTTGATAGTCCCTGGCATGGAAGTATTCCTGACCCATCTGTACCACTGAAAACAAGAAAACAGCGCTACAATTGTCATACTCACACACACATTTACTTTGTAAAAACCAATGATGGAGTAAGCTTGATGCATGTGCATTACCTTTTGACCAAGATTAGCCTGTGCAGTCTCCACAGGCTAATCAGGGACGACACTTTCCACTTTTATGGAATTGTTTGTCGTTTCTAAACGGAAATAGCAGCCTAAGCAGAAAGTGTTGTCCCTGATTAGCCTGTGCTTTCCCAGAGTGCGGTTCAAAAACGTTTAAATAGGTCATTAAAAGCCGCAAACTGACCATAGAGAGCAGATTTGTGTAAAGCCAGATAAGCATCTACAGTGCATGTTTCTTACTGAGAAATCTCTTCATTCGTAAGGATTTGTACTTCTTGAACTGCGCCACAGCATTGTTCAGTAGTGGAATAATCAGCCACTGAAATATCCACACACAGTAGCATCAGTGAGAGGCTCATATCTAAGTTTGATCAGCTTTAACCCTTTGCATGCTGGGAATTTTGTCGTCTGCTAAAATGTTGTCTGCTGAATTTCTAAAATTAGCATTTTCTTCGATTTTGTTTCAAAGAATACTATCAGAATAGCAAACAGTTTGGATCCTGATGAGACGCCACGTTTTGTGGCGTCTCATCTGGATCCAAACTGTTTGCAGAGGCCTTTAAAATTCGGTTCCAGCACTCAAAGGGTTAACCAGCCTATATAGCTTATTTGTTAAATGTCAATGTGAAAATAGGCCCTTGATTATAACAAATTTTTAACTAGGGTTACGAAACATCATCCATTGGGTCATTTTAATAAAGGGAATACCAGTGCAGGCTTTAAGTTTGAATGAAATCTCTCAAGCTATTTCTGAGAAAATACCTAACATAAAAACTTCAACCTAGCTCAGACGCCCAAGCTGAGGCGAGTAAAATAACTTGCCTTTTTTTCTTAAAAAAGTCAATCTAAAAATAGTATTGATATAAATTTGATATTAAAACTCAGCCAAACTCTTAAGAAACTATAAATGTGTCACAGACACAGATGCACCTTTTTACACATGTTTGGACACAGACAAATACACTATATAATCTACAGTTGACAAAATGAAAAAGGGCTATAAAGCAGCGAAAGATATAAAAAGCCAAAATTCCTTTATTTATGATAATCTACACATTAAGGTAATTCAGCTGTTAAAGTTTAAATACTAAACCACCAAGCAGTTACACATGAGTTTAGTACACACAATTTGGTAAATACATGAATATATTCCATAGTGAAAAAAAACATACAAACAGCAGTAATTTTGCCAAAATATTCAATAACTCTGCCAAAACTCGTTTCTATAAGTTAATCTGAACATTAAGGTCCTTCAACTATGACAGTTTGAGAGAGATCCACCCAGAATTTAAAGAAGAGTTTAAAACAAGATATTTTTGGACTATATGTTCTATAGTGGAAAAGAAAAAGAAAAAGGGCAATAATTCTGCTAAAACTTGTCGTAGTCAAAATTTCTTTCTTTGCAATCATCTACACATAAAGGTCATTAAGCTGTTTTTGAATTTTGAAATTTTGAGCAAGATCCATCCAATAATAAAAGAGAAATTGAACACACACAATTTTGGGCATGTAAATTATAAAGTGCAAAAATAGACAAAGGCCATAATTCTGCAACACTCCTCTCTTAAAAATCTAAGCATAAACATAATTCATCTGTGAAATTTTGAGTGAGATCCACACAGCAGTTAACCCTTTGAGCGCTGGAACCGGATTTTGAAGGCCTTTGCTGTTTACTGTTTGCTATTCTGATAGTATTCTTTGAAAAAAAAAATAAAAAAATGCTAATTTTAGAAATTTAGCAGACAACATTTTAGCAGACGACAAATTTCCCAGCATGCAAAGGGTTAAAGAAGATTTGAAAACACAAGCTTAGTCATGTATGGATATACGAACCGTCAAGTGCAATGCTACTTGCCCCCCACACTGTGGGAGCTTGAAAATACTAGGGCTTTCTAATATACAGGTATGTGGGGTCCCATGCTGCTTATTTTATTGACATATCATTCTTAGTGTTTATCTCTATAATGCTGCAACATCTATTGACAAGCAAAATACAAAACTTTGAACGTTGTTTGAGAACAGTGTCAATAAAACAGGTATACATAATTTTCATAGTCTTAAGTCAAAAGACTTGGTTAGTGACTAGGGGCCCAGACACTCCAGATGGGTGACCCCTTACAGAGTGTTCCTCCAGTAACTCCAGTGCCTGCAGGGCTGCAATGCCCTCTCGCTCCTTCTGCAGGTCTGGGGGGTCTATACCTGCACATACAACATGTCAACAGCTGTAACCGGGAAAAAAATATATGAGCCTTGCTCAGGGAAAACAGGGCTTGATGCATGTATGTAAAGCGTCGTCCCAGATTAGCCTTTGCCGTCTGCACAGACTAACCAGGGATGACACTTTCTGCTTAGACTGGATTTTTGTTTAATGGAGACTTCCTGTAAATGAAGTTTCATACAAGCAGAAAGTGTTGTCTCTGATTAGGCTGTGCAAACTGCACAGTTTAACCCTTTGAGCGCTGGAACCGGATTTTGAAGGCCTTTGCAAACAGTTTGGATCCAGATGAGACGCCACAGAACGTGGCGTCTCATCAGGATCCAAACTGTTTGCTATTCTGATAGTGCTCTTAGAAAATAAATTGAAGAAAATGCTAATTTTAGAAATTCAGCAGACGACATTTTAGCAGATAACAAATTTCCCAGCATGCAAAGGGTTAATCTGGAACAATACTTTAGGCACATACATTAAGCCCTGTTTTCCCACAGCACAGCTCAAATATACTGGGTTTTACTGGGACTAAAAAATATATGTAGTGTATTAAATGGGGCAAATCAATGACTAACACGATATAACATTTTCAAAAATAAAGTTATTTTTTAAGTAGCATGTCTTTAATGATTATTCAACACACAGGTCTAACTTTTATAAATGCTCAGTAAAATGTGCAATCTTTTAATTATTAACAGTAATGAAGACACTTTCATGCATGCAGGAAAGTCAGTAGTACATGTAGAAGTAAAATCGTTACAAATGAAAAATGAACACAGATGCACACTATTGATGTACTATAACAGTACTGTAGCGTTGAATTTTTTTCATTTAACTGCACATTCTTTTAGACCTTAATTCAATTTCATCATAAAAATAGTAGGATCTTTTTAAACATTTTTATATGACAGTGTAGGAAAAACAGCAACAACAGGTAACAGTTATACCAATGCAGTAAACAGGAAAAGACTGACAATCAAGGCGACTTACTCTGATGACCTTGCCGCCAAGGTCGCTGTCCATAGAAGTCCAGGGACCCAATATTCTCCACAATGGCCTGGCTGACTCCTACAGAAAGAGGCTACAAGGGAGACAACTTGCTCAGTAAGCTACAGAAGAGAATATTTGTGCTTTTCTTAGAGTACCAGGAACAAGAAAATGTATTTCCCTTCCTTGTTAACATCTTGTTTTTGTTTTTCGTTGTGTATGTGAAAGAAAGTAATTTTCTTCTTCGATGTTTTACCAAACTACAAACTTTGCAGACATATACTGAGCCATGATCACTATTAAAATAAGACTGTATTGTTCTACAAAAGAAACCGTTTTCCCAATTATTTTTCTCAAATAATAAGCTGGAATGATTAGTTTCATGTTTAGTTCAAAAGGATGTTAGTGTTTGTTTTGCGACTTCTATCCAAACTTGGGAGACTGCAAATGATGACTTAAAGAGACACAATGGGACACTTGTTCTACCAAGAAAACATATATAGCACCTTGCACAAGCCCCTACACAGCTGTTTGCGGGCAATGGCATAGTCGGCGGCATGTTGGTAGTAGAAGCCCGGGTGTTGTGTCTGTATGGCAGTCAGCCCCAGCTTGATTGCCTCATCAAACAGGTCCCCAAATACTTGGAACCTACAAATCAACCACATTATGGTACATAGCGTCACTATTCATACAAGTAAATAGATCAATTGTAAACAGGTTGTATAAACTTGAGCATTATACTATTGTTATTTTTAGCACTCAAGTGTTTGGATTGATATTTTTATAACGCGATGTATTTCATGGTGGCTCCATACTTAATGATGACGTTTGCCAACAAGAGAGAAAAGACCTTAAGGCGCTTACAGTAGTAAGTGTTCACAAGGTTTAACAGTAGTCATAACCTAACACGTGGCAGCCATGCTTTTGAACAAACCTTTAACATTTTCGAACTCAGCCCAGATGTAAAAAAATAATTCAGACGAATATGAATGATATAACAATAAATTGTTAAGCTTGTCTAGATAGCAAAACCAAGCTCTAAAATGAAGCATATAACCTACTGTTTGGACATCCAGGCACTGTGTTCAAAGGCTAGATCTGCCACGCCCACACGTCCCTTGAAGAAATCAATGTGCTTCCTGAATTGCGCAATCCCGTCCAGAGGGGCGTTGTGTTGGAACGATAGCCGGCATATCTGCAAAGCAATTAATACAAGAACAAGACATTTGAGCATATGAGAACACCTAGTCTTGTATTGATATAGCAAGAAAGGACTTACTGCCCTTTTTACTTTCTTTATTCTACAATGTGAAAGAAAATATTGATATACAAATGTTTACTGCCATAAAAGAGCCCAAACAAAAGGAATTGAAATAAGGGAAAAACAGTACATTGCATTGTTCTACCAAGAAAAATATCTAAAAGCGTCAAGGGTCCACTAAAAAAAGAACCTTTTTTGGCTGGTAAAAATAAGTTTACAACAAACTGAATATTTATATGAACAAGAGCTGTGTTTGTCAGAAACACAATGCTCCCTACTGCGCCTTTTTTTTTTACTTTTGACCTTGAAGGATGACCTTGACCTTTCACCACTCAAAATGTGCAGCTCCATGAGATACACATGCATTCCAAATATGAAGTTGCTATCTTTAATATTGCAAAAGTTATCAAACTTTAACCAAGGTTAAAGTTTTGGGACAGAATGACAGACAGAATTACAGACAGGCCAAAACAATATACTCCCTCTTCTTTGAAGAAGGGGGCATAAAAAGTAACTGTGAACACAAAGTCTACATGGAGCATTAGATTTTGTTGAATTGCTGACATAGAGGACCATTATTACCTTATAATTTATAAAGCCTGCTATGGTCTTCACTTCTAGCATATTGGTATCGTTCATTCTCAACTCCAGTATGTGGCCATAGGCTTGCTTATAGTGCCTGTAAGGTAGAGGGCATCATAAAATATGCAGGAGCTACAGACATCTATTTAATAAAAGCACACCACATACAATTATGTTATTAAGCCGCGTCACGCAAAAATGGGTCTTATGTGGCCAGCATACCAGTAGCTCAAGACCAACCTGTGCATTCACACAATCTGGTCAGGAGCTACCCTGTCTGCTCATGAGAACATGCAAACATTGAACACGTGACTTTATTGTGGGCAAGGTAGCTCCTGACAAGATTGGGCGCATGCTAAGGCTGGGGTTTCGAGCAACGCTTGCAGCGTATTGCATAAGACCCCTTTTCAGATGATGCGGCTCAATTTACCAAAGTGTTTAAATACAATACATTTATTGACCATTTGCGAAAATAAAGCTTGCTCTGCATTATTTCTGTCTAACGTTGTTTGACCAAAGATTTCATGTTGGATTATGCAAACAGGTCCTATAATTTCCTACTGAAATATTAACTATTAATTGGTCAGCTCAAATGTTCATTGACAATTTGTAACTGTTCAATAACAGTGGTACTCACAAAAATATTTATTTATCATGAATCAACAAAATTGTAATAATCAATTGAGATTTCACACTTGTTATAAATATGTCCTGATGCCGCAATTATATGTAGCAAGTTGTAAAATGAAAAACTGGATCCTGCAACGTGGCCAGTTTTAACCCCAGGGTTATTATTAGTACATTTTTTTTTTAGAGAAATACAATACAATCATGAATGTAACATAGAAAATATAAAACCTTTGGGACTTATGGTTTCAGCCAAAAAATGTATATTAACAATAATGTTACAGAAATTATAAGATGGATTATGGGAATAACTTTTGAATGTATAATTATGGTCAGATAAAACAAGAGATGTGTTTGTCAGAAACAAAATGCCCCTACTGCGCCTTGAAAAAAAAATAAAAAAAAAATGACCTTTGACCTTGAAGGATGACCTTGACCTTTCACCACTCAAAATGTGCAGCCCCATGAGATACACATGCATTTAACATTATTTTTTTTACCTTTGACCTTGAAGGATGACCTTGACCTTGACATTTCACCTCTCAAAATGTGCAGCTTCATGAGATACATATGCATGCCAAGTATCAAGTTGCTATCTTCAATATTGCAAAAGTTATGACCAACGTTAAATTTTTCCGGACACACAGACTGACGGACGGACACACTGACAGTTCAACTGCTATATGCCAGCCTACCGGCGGCATAAAAAATATGGAATGTTACAGAATGGTAAGTACAAACAAGTGAGAAGTTAAAACAGAACATACTTGATGGCAGTGTGCGTGTCCTGTTTCAGCTCATTGAAGAAGGCTATCTTGAACTGGTGACGCACAAACAACAACTGCAACAGCAAAATAAATATACGTGCAAAACAATCAAGGGTTAAAAGCATTAAACATAGGGTGTTGCAGATAATTATAATTAATATCTTTAATATCAAAGGCTTTGTCACTATTTTAACATTGGCTGTCATTGATTATGACACAAATGTTATTAATATGATTTTGTAGAGCTAATACAACTATGAAAATGTTTAAGACAATCATTTAACATGTCTAACGCAAATGATACACTTAATGACTAATGATACACTTAATGACTATGTACCTGGTGTGTTGTTTTATTGAGGAAGTCCTTGTGTGATTTCACTTTCCTGGCCTCCCCGTGATAGTAGGCCTGTGAAAGCTCATAGAAGGCATTCTCTAGTCTGTAACCAAACAGTACCATACACACTGAACATGTGAAAGCTCATAGAAGGCATTCTCTAGTCTGTAACCAAACAGTACCATACACACTGAACATGTGTAAGCTCATAGAAGGCATTCTCTAGTCTGTAACCAAACAGTACCATACACACTGAACATGTG
>VMBQ01004280.1:6010-59182 GCA_007657795.1 Dreissena rostriformis | reverse complement strand
ATTTGACCTAGTGACCTAGTTTTTGACCCCATATGACCCAAATACAATCCCAACCCAGATTTCATTAAGATAAACATTCTGACCAAATTTCATAAAGATTAGATGAAAACTATGACCTCTATTGTCGACACAAGGTTTTTCTATTATTTGACCTAGTGACCTAGTTTCTGACCCATGATGACCCGAATACAATCCCAATCCAGATTTCATCAAGATAAACATTCTGACCAAATTTCATAAAGATTGGATGAAAACTGTGACCTCTATTGTCTACACAAGGTTTTTCTATTATTTGACCTAGTGACCTAGTTTTTGACCCCAGATGACCCAAATACAATTCCAACCCAGATTTCATCAATATAAACATTCTGACCAAATTTCATAAAGATTGGATGAAAACTGTGACCTCTATTGTCAACACAAGGTTTTTCTATTATTTGACCTAGTGACCTAGTTTTTGACCCCAGATGACCCAAATACAATCCCAACCCAGATTTCATCAAGATAAAAATTCTGACCAAATTTCATAAAGATTGGATGAAAACTGTAACCTCTACTGTCTACACAAACAAATTGTTGACGGACGGACACACGCACAACGGACGCCGGACATCACACGATCACATAAGCTCACCGTGTCACTTCGTGACAGGTGAGCTCAAAAACAAAGGGCATTAACTCTTATTTAAGAAAGTGTAGGGTTATGGGACTTGTGTATGGCACTTCTTTTCATTGATATCTTTACACCCATGAAGTTTCTTGTTGATAGCCTATATAGTTTCTGAGATAAAAGCCCTGAAAAGTTTTGTGACCGAGGGAATGACGGACGGACAGACGGACGGACAACGCCAAAAACTACTGCTATCTTAAACAGTTGACAAAACAAAACATGAATAATTGCAAAATACAATTTCAATACTTCATTACATAGACAGTAGGAGGTTTGAGATTCTATTATTACACAGGGCTTGTTCTGCCATTGCAGACAGCTAACTCAAATGGTATGAAACTGATTGCCTGCCTGCCTCACAAGTATGATGAGAATCGTAAGTACAATCGTAATGGTGCCTCTCGCACATATGACAAGAATCGCAAGTAAAGTTGTATTAATCATCTCTCATAAGTCACAACTTGCTTGCTCTTATTTGCAAGGGGTGTTACTACAATAAATGAACATTTGTTCATGGTTTTTACCTGATGGTGTATCCAATGAGATGGTCTGTTTGTGGCAGCACATACAGGTGTTTGGCGGAGAGTTCGCAGGCACTGCACAGAGAGGCTGCCCTTTCCGCAGCGACCACATCTTCACCTGGGGGCCGAGGCTCGTTCTTCTGTATGAGAACCACCGAGACCTTTGTGCCACGACCCTGCAGACTGTTTCTGTAGACATGCATAGATGCAAATATTTACTTTCTGATAGACTCAATAATGCTTACTTGAATGCCAATTTTGATAAATGTAAACATGTATGTTTTATATCTGCATATTTTAACATTAAAACAACATACTTGATAACTTTGTTTTGACCAAATATTTCATGCTTTTATTATTAGCTTGATGTTTTTTATCTTTGAAAATCTATGTTATGCTTTACAGAGTCAATCAAAAATCATCTGGTAGTTCAAGAAAGCTATTCTTTCCATGCACCACAATTTATTAAGAACTCGCATGTTCAACCTTATAGACAATATAAGCTATCTCGTGAGAGTAATGCACACACATTGCATAAATCTACTGTACAGTCTACTCTCATTATCTCGAAGTCGGCGGGAACAAAAAAATATATCGAGATAACGAGAGCTCGAGATATCCGATTAGGCGTTTTCCAAGAAAAAATGAGACGAAAATTTACCTTGTTTTTAACATCTAAATACCTGCTAAGTAGTGTAACTAAAGCCGTCACCGTGTGGCATAATACTTACAACGGCGTAATAATTACTGTATGAGATTCAATGCGCGTTTCTTACGATTCTTTGATGTTAAAAAAATACTGAAATGTACATGTCCGCTTAGCCCCCCTCTTAGCCGATCCAGATATCCCCCCCGGGTTGGATACAGGGTCCTTCTCTGGATTGCTCGACCGACAACTCATAATTATCTTTCAAGTTAGCCATGATAATGACTATTGGAGTTCAAGGATAGAACAACATTCTGCTAATTTGCGACGGTTTATATATGCAAAAATATAACTCAATGCATTTTGGAATGTTGTTTGTAAAAACAATAAATCTTTCAGCCTTACGGTGGGCTGTGTATTAATTGCAATTAATTGCAGGTAAAGTGCCTTACTCAAGTGTTAATGCCTAACGACATTAGACACATGTGGTCATTGATGCAATTAACGGATCAATTATCTACCGCACAGTATTGGGAGCAGCTGGAGGAAGCGGGACGGTGAAGTATCAAAGAAAAATAATTCTCACCTTTGCCGACACTGGGACAGTTATTCGCACTTCGAGATAAACCACCGTAAATACATGTAAAATCGGGACTCTGGACAAATTTTTATATATATTTTGATATCGAATTATTCGAGATAACGAAAATAGAGATATGCGATGTTTATTAATATAGATAAAGAAGGAAAGTTGGGACATTGAGCTTACCTTGACGTATCGAGAAAATCGAGATATGCGATGTTGAGATAACGAGAGTAGACTGTACTTGGAAGCTAACATTAACAGATTATTCTTGTTGCAAAAAATATGACAATACTAACATTATCATCACATTAAACAACACTAACCTAACAATTTCTACTCTTGTTGAACACTCCATCTGTTTTTCTTTCCACATAACATCATCCCAATCAAGATCAAAGAACACCACAACAACTGCTGGAACCTGCGTCAGATGCTTTTTCATCCATCCACTTTTCAAGATGCCTTTGGGTATATACCACTCATATGACTGGCGCTGCAGTAATAAAAAGACATGTGTATAATATAAACAACCATCTTTGTTATAATTGTAATTGTGTTTGGAGAAAACATATTAAATGTTACTAAGTGTAGATTTATTTATTATTTATTATAACTTATTTATTTTATTTGAAATATACTCTACAGTAAAGCATTTGTGCACAACTCTATGTAATAAGAATATTTTTAAGTTTACAGGCCTTTCCATAAAAGCATGTTTTCAAAGATGTGTGTTTGTGTCAAAAGTGTCTTCTACTTCCAATATTGTATGAATATCTTCTACTCTGCTCCAACTAGGCCTAAACAGAATGCTGCATCACCCTGACGCCCGAAGGTCCCACCCTATCCCCTCCTTTTTTATCTGTTTAATTGATTTATAGAAACAATGTTTTAAACGAAAATAAATGTAATATGAAATATATAAATGACACATGCTTTATAAATGATATGCCACAGGGATAATAAATGTATGACTGTGCATGGACTTTTGACAAAAGAGCACCCTGCCCGTTTAAAAAAAATTATGAAGTCAATATCCAACCTTATTAGTTCTGCACTTGGGATATTCATGATCACCAGGGACAACTTGAAACTGCAGTGGCACCCTGTCTGGTCTCCTGTTGTTGAAGAACGAGTCCCAGATGGACTTGTGAACGGCGTTGTAGGTGACATCCAGGCCAGTGAGTATCACAAGGCCCGTAGGTCGACAGGTCAGTTCCTCTGGAAGACTGTTTGCCCATGACATTTTTCTGAAAAATAATTTTCTTTTATAAAAACGGGTTCAAAGTGGTCACAATTGTAACTTTGAGACCAGCTTAACTTAGTGGTTTGTCGCCCATTTTATTAGGTGTTTTAAGGTTAGATTTTACAAAATTTGTTTGGTGCGGTGAAGATATTTATTAAAACAACTCCTGCAATTAAGCGTTAAGAACATGGTTAACATAAATATTAATAAACTGAATGACAAAGCACGCGTATGCGATAAAATCTATAATATTCACATGTTATTTTTAACTTGACAGTTTCCGTGTATATATCGATATATAAAAACAGCACCTTACCATTTACAAAGGGTTACACTGCAGTATAATTACCCCGGATTAAAACTTTTGCACAAATTCATCGACAATGGTGGTTAAAAGTGGTTTACAGTGTTCACCTCGGTCAGGGACCTATAGAAACATGTTTGTAAAGGTCCCTGTCTCGGTTCGAGCAGCTTTTTTGTTTTTATTTTCTTGACTTACCGGTTCTTAATGTTAGAGAATTTATAATCGCCTCAATGAGTATTGATATTGTAAAACACCAAGAAGTGAGGTTAATCCTTTAAAAGTTCACTATAAAAACAAAAACAGCTCCGTATTTACATGATGTTTGTGGTATAATATTCTTAAACATGGACATATTTTTTGCTTTTAAGGTAAAACCATTTGACAATATACATGTTTAATAGAATTAAAGTAGATAAAACATTATTTGTAATATATAATTCAGACCGCCTATAATGCATTCTATCTATACCGTCTAACTCCCCTTGCGGGTATTATTGACAGGTAACCTTTAATGAGCATTTAGTTAAATAAATATGTCAAAGATTGAAACACAAAAAGTTCATATTTATCCAACATATTTGGCAAACTTATCTAGCTGTTTAGATAACTTCAAGTTCGCATCAAAAAGTTCATTTACTATTATAATAAAAGCGTATGATATAGTATGCAGATCTGTACAAAATATATACCGGATAGACACACATATACACCACTTATGCAGCTGTATTTTAATCTAAATATGCATTATGTTCTGATATAAATAATTTTATAATGTGCAAATTATACTATATACTTTTTTGAACACAACCATTATTATTTGTTTTGTTGTTTAAATGCATAATGGTTCGAAATTGGTAAACAAAACATATTAGTGTATATTAGCCGAAAGCTCACGCCCCGTGCTTGCGGTTATAACAAATAAATATTTCGCAACAGCCGAACCGTTAATTTTGGAAGGAAGGAGATAAATCTGTGTTTGGAATTAAAGCTTTATAAGAGGGTAAATCATATGTCATGAAATATTTTCTGTTGACATATTTTGTTATTTAAGTTATGCACGTGCACTGAAATTAAAATTGCACTCTGACAAAAGCATATTTGGAAAGAGGACGATTAATCAGTTCCGAGTGTTCGCTAATTCCCTTATTCAGCTGTCAACGGAACAGAAACTCGAAACCAGGTTGTCTTTGTATGACTTGACAGTGTTTGTTTTAATATCAAAAGAACGTAACATCTCATGCTACACAGCATAATTATACAGCTACTCATCTAACTTGTTGAGGCTGTCAGTGTTCTACTTTTTGGTTTTTATATGGGATTGCCCACTAAGGCACTATCTACCATCAATTTAAATACCCCCTTGTGATAAAGTGTCAAAGACAATGGTCTAAACAGGGTCCTTGAACCTGTCCCAAAATGGTGCAAATTAAGGGCTTAGAAAGGCTCTCGTTTGACTGAATTTCCCATTAAACATGTATGCTGTTTAAGACCAGGACCGGAATCTTTATCTTCTATTGTAACATCATAATACAACATAAGGCCCCGTTAGTGGCTCGTGTGAGTTTGGTTGGTGGTCACCATATTGGACATGTGGGATTTCTTCTGGGTACTCCGGTTTCTCCCCACACCACAAGTCTGAACCAACATTGAATATCTAAAAAAAAAAGTAAATAGCTGGAAATTCTAACCAGAATCTGTCCCAACTTTCTTGAAGCTAGTAAATAAATTAGGTATGAGTGCTGGGACAAAATCAGGATCCATACATAATGCAGTATCAGAAGGAGAAAGACCTTAAAGACTTTGAAATACATGCACACACACTTTGACTCTTTGTCGCATATTTTCTTGAGTAAAATGACGCATGGAAATGCCATGGATGTCAATGTCTGTGCTTCAAAATTGTGTCAAACATAAATTCTGATTGTCAAACCCCAAAGTTCCGGATCCAATGAAAGCTCTGTTAAATCTAGTTTTCATATACTAATGTTGGACAAGTTTATTTTGATTCAATTATTTGGCTTTTTTATCCATTTTAGCTTAAAATCATTCAAGATGTTCAGCTTCCTGAAGAAAGATAAGGAGCATCATAAAGAGAGAGAAGAAAAAAAGAAAGAAAAGAAGGAAAAAAAAGGGAAAGAAAAGAAAGAAAAGCCCAGAGACCCAGTGACAAAAGAAGAATTGAAAAGATTAGAGGAAGTAAAGCAACAAGTTTTAGGAAAGACCAGTGGACGTGGATCACCGGATGATGAGGGTGGTTTCATACAAAGAGACAGTGACAGCAACTCAAGTCTAGGAAGTGGGGAGAGACCAAGTCCACAACGGGAACATGCCCAGCCAATGACTGGGGCAGCAGGAGATATGCCACGTAAGGGGCCGCCAGCTACCTTGCCAAAACCAAAAAGCATTTTGAAATCCAAGGGTGATAATGTTGCAGTGCCTCACAATTTAGATGACACTACTGTTTTGAAATCCAATACTGCATACAACGTAGAAATGAGTGCAGTGTATCCAACCCAGGAACAAGCTTCCTTAGTCCAAAGGAACTCCAAGGGATCTGTCAAGGACTCCAAGGGATCTGTCAAGGACAGGGACTCTAAGGGATCTGTCAAGGACCGACCACCAGAGTTCACACCCCCTCCACCCCCTGATACCCCTCCTCCTGAGAAATCATTTAAAGCTTCCTTGCAGCTGCCAGAAATTGTGCCAAGCAAAGCTCCAAGAGTTAGAGAGCTCATCATCAACAGAACAAAGGCTGGTGATTTCGGTTTCAGCTTAAGAAAAGGTACAATTACACAGAAATCGCATGATGGAAATGAAAAGAAAATAACTGTAATTTTCGCAGAACCAGGTGTAAATCAATTGACCAATCAAACAGGTCTCATTCCTGGAGATAGGCTCATAGAAGTGAATGGAGTTAATGTGGAGAATACACCAAGAGAAGAAATCATTGACATGATTCGTAAAACTGGCGACACTGTTATTCTCAGGGTTCAGCCCATTCCTGAACTAGTGGAGCTTTCTGTGCGACCAACTATCGATGGGAATTCATCTGTAGAGATTCAAGATGCTTTGGTACGAGGAGGAACTTTAAAGAGGACAGGAATATTCAACAAAGAGGTACTGTGCTTTTCATTGTATTCACATAAATCAAGATTTCATTGATAATAAATTTCCATGCACAGTTTAAGATTACATATATAATTTTTAGCATTTTTTTTTGCTTTTTTAGCATTTTTTTTTTTATTAAAATTAAATAAACATGAGAACATATGTAACAATAACCGTTATAAAAATATCTAATCAAATATGTCTGAAAATCTCATGTTATTAACATTTTACTGGCTGAAATTATTTGTGATAGTGTCACAAATACGCTTTGTTAGGCATCACACTCAATCAAATGTACGGAAACATGTACAAAAGTAACATGCCACTGGATGTGGTGCTTAGCTGGGGCCATCATTAAAAAATTGTTTGTTTGGGATAACAGACATGGCGAAAGATCGGCAGCTCATCAGACATTGCCAACAAAGATTTCAAAAGGCTGGCGGTGAAATGCATGATCATTGGGCTTATTGTCCTGTATTTTTTTTTTCCAAAGATTGTACCCCTCGTTCAAATTTCACAAACAATTATTTTGCTGTGACTGGTTCTATGATTGCTGGCCACAAAAAGATCAGTTTCTTTAAAAGCATTCTTAAGTGACATCAGAATACTACATTGCAGCATCATTATATTCCAAAAGTGATTACGAAATCTACTTAACCAGTCAACCAATAAGTGTGTATGCAAATGAGCATCCTCAATAGAGTGTTTATCTTGCAATTCAATGTTTAAGTGTCTAATTATGAATGCGGATCAGGTCAAACATCTCTATTTATTGAATTAATACAACTAATAATCAGAATGATCACAGTTACATGATTGGTTTTTAATTTTAGCCAATTTTAAAGCATATTTATGACAAAAAAGGCCAATTTTAAAGCATTATTCATGACAAAAAAGTAATTTTGGAAAGTGAAACTAAAAGCAAAAAAAAAACAGTGTGCTTTGTGACAAGAACTATTTGGCACCTGCAAAATTGAGAAAATATGGCCAGTGAATTATTTTTTTTAAACTGGCATGTAGATTTTTTTCTCTTGGTAGGACAGCCTGGCCTGTTAATTGTAATGGTCTTTCCCCATATATCTGGGATAATGCTTCTAAACTAATCATCTTTATTTCTAAACATAAAATAGTAAAATAATCAGTTTGGGATTTTTTGGACTGGATTTGGGAAAAAAGGTACTATTTGCTATTAGGAGTGTGACCCAATATTGGCTGTAAAATCACAAAGAAGCCCTGCAGCCAACAAGACTTCAATGCCATATAGGAGCACTCAATCAAAATGTTCTGCACCCTGAAATATTAATAAATAATGAACAGCTGGTTAAGGAGGATATATAATAGTGTGTTGCTAAAATGAGGATCATGCTTGTAAACACCAGAACAGCTTTCTTGATCCACCAAAAATAACATTTCAATGCAGACCTCAACACAAATTGAGGGAAAGGGCAAATTTGGGAAGTTTAGCCCAAACATATTTTTTTAATGATGACCTTGAGATAGGCATTTGAAGTGCCATGTTGTGCTACTCTGCTGTCCAAAATAGAGATTTCAGGTGTAATATTGTAGGATTTTATGTTGATATTGATATAGCCTAAACTCCATAACTGGTTCTGATATCATGATCATGCACAGTAGTTGTACCTTCATCATCATGTATGAGCATTTTAATAGTTATGTTATTTGTCAAAAATGTGACTTGTTTACAAAATACAAACATCATTTTATGCCTCTGAAGAATGGCAGATAGTATAGAAAATTATCAGTAGTATTGATACAATCAACAATTTCTGATTATGATAAGTCTATAACCTTTTGGGTCAGTTTTGCACAATATCAGAGTTTCATGAGCAGTATCTGTAAATGAATTAACAAATCTCATCTGCATTCCAGTGTAAAATATTAACATTCTCTTGCTTGGCTCTCCCTTTGTAACTGGATATTTATAATTATCCCACAGAAAGGTCTGTGCAATTAAGAGCAGACCATTAACAGTAGCATGATACAATACATAATGTATTAGTGATCAGTCCATAGATCCATTGTTAAGATTGTTGATCTTAATGATTCCACAACAATGGCAAGTTGTAATTACCCCATTTTGGGGAATTATACAAAGGATGGTCAGCTAAACTAAAGGACAAAATGTTGCCTGCAGCTTTGAAGTTCTGAAGCAAATTAAACTTGCGCTTCATAATTTTAACAATGTTTTAATATTTCCAAAATTGTGTATTTCATAAAATGGTGAAAACAACAACCCTGTTTTGAAGATGTTTTGTGTATACCATATTTGATATGGCTGCCAATTTTGTTGATTTTATGCTTACAATTGAAGATTTGTAAAGAAGGTATTTATTTTATTTGTATTGAAAATGGTAAATAAGGTGTTTATGTAAATGATGACATTTAGAACAACTCCAGGTTCTGTATTATTATTAAAAGATGTCCTTGTCTGTATTAATTTTGTCTCTTAATAAAATGGTTGATTTTGCTATACAGGCAATCATGTAATACCAATTTTGACAAACTGGAGCACATTAAATTTTATTATACTAGGATATATACTACATGTTGTAACATAATGGTTGCTTTAATAATAACTGTGGAGAGTATTGCACAACCAATATAATACTAGAAGCAGGGGTTTTTTTCCCTCTGAAACACCCGCCGAATTTCGGCCCTTTCCCCTAGAATTTTTTTTTCCCCTCTGACAGAAATTTTTCCCCAAAAAATGATTTTCCCCCAAATTTTTTTTTTTATTTTTTTTTTTTTATAACCTTTAAATACAAAAGTTAACCTGATCCAGTGAAGAAAATAGAAAATATTGCATAATTAAATTATCTGTTGCCTTGAATTCGTTTTAAAAACTTAAAATATGTTAAAGTGATTATTTAAGACTTTCCTTATTTTCCCCAAAATCTGGCATTTCGCGTGATTTTTCCCCCAAAATCCAGCTTTTGGCGCGATTTTTTTCCCCTCAAAAAAGGCCAGGCCCTTTCCCCAAAATCAGATAAAAACCCCTGCTAGAAGTGAATTCATTATTTCTTGTCTTTTTTTGGTATTTTCTAATATAACAAGAAATGGGAATACTATTTAAGGGATTAAATGTGTCTTCAAACAGTAAAATTGATATACCGGTAAATAGCCAGTAATAAACACATGTTATGCTTGTTCTGATACATGTTTTGAGCTTTGTTTGTTCTTATTTATTAAACTATTAATGGGGTCATAAAAGTAGCAGATGAAAAATCCAACCCTAATTTTATGTTATCTTGCAAATATTTAAGGGTAAATTCTTCTCTGGACTTTATTGGTTGGCTGTGAGTACAAATATTGGCAATGGCTGTACAAACACAGATAGGAATGGAGCACCCCACATAGAGAATGATTTATTCCATCATATATGTTTATTATCAAGTCAGTTTGTCTTTTTTGTTTTTGTTTGCTGTGCAGTTATACATTGTATAAATATAAAACTGCAATTTTTGTGGTATGGCAGGAAAATTGATTATTTTCCAAAATAACACTGCAAAAAGGCAATGGTATTCTTATAAACTTGCAAAAGTTCATGTTCATTCCACTAATATTGCCTCTTTATCGTAATGGTATATAATTTATGATTTAATAAGTTGTTAATATGGCCTGGATTATGGGTTTCCTATCCATGTTGGCTAATATGTGTAAAAGTATTAACAGAATGGAGTAAATGTATGAAAGGAATGGAATGGTATACATGGACACGAGTCTCTGTGAAAATGGGGTTTGATGCATGTGCGTAAAGTGTCAGCCCAGATTAGCCTGTGCAGTCTGCACGGGCCAGGGTCCTTGATCTGCGTTNCTTAGAAAAAAAATCCCCCTTTTTTTTTTTTTTTAGAAAAGAGTGTCTAATGATTATTAAATCTCAATTTGTATTTCAAGTACATCTATTCAAATATACTTAATGAAAGGGAAACGCAGCGAAAATTCCCCCTCATGAGGGCCCGGGGTACCTTCCCCAGATGGCCAGAGAGGGCCCTGCAGGCTAATCAGGGACGACACTTTCAGCCTAAACTGGATTTTCGTCTTCCTTTAAACAACAAAAAAACAATAAAGCAGAAAGTATCGTCCCGCCTGTGAGAACTGCACAGGCTAATCCGGGACAACACTTTACGCACATGCATTTAACCTCCTTATCACAGAGTGCTACTCATATGTAATTGATTTTCTGAAGGAAACCTCCAGTTAATGGTATTTCCAGTTGTGAATGAAAGGCTGCCACAGATTCCATGTGCTGGTTCTGTGTGCATGTGTATAATGTCAGGGTTTGCAGTTAACCAGTAGCTTCATTGAAAATAATGATTTAAGAATGATTGAAACACTATGAACAGGCCTTTTTCTGCCTTTCTCACGGGTCCGATAGTCGGACCCATTCCCCATGCCNTTTTGTCGATGAAAATGCTTCCCCATTTGGAAGATTTCACGACTCGAAAAATCCCCATTTTGCTAGGTACTTTTTCCCCAAATAGACAGAAAAAGGCCTGATGAACTTGGAACTATATTCTGCAGTAATTTCTGGTATTCAGATGCTAGTATCAACATTTTATAACTGATTTCTTGCTAGTTTATCAGAGAAAAATAACACCTTTTTACTGGTCACATTGGACTTGCAGATTATGTTTTGGTTGTCTTGGACAGAGGACTATGGTTAAGTCTAATCATTAACAGCTTGCTTTTGACATAACATGAATTTTGAGACAAAAATGGAATGTGGGGGCATCTGTGCCCTATCGTTATGGGCATATGTCTTGTGAAGTGTGTCAAATAATTACACTTATAATTTAATAGTGTTTGTTACAAAGTTATGGGAGTTTTTAGTTTTTCAGTATATACATATTTGCAACGGCTGAGGCATCAAAGAACTCTAAAATTGTAATGCTTTACAAATCATACCAGTACAAATTAATCTTAATCATCATACAGTTGCTGTAAATAAGAACTATTGTTTGAGTGACAGGAGAACATTTCATTTTCATATAAGTGACTGTTTGATGGCCAAGATTCTAACACATGAGAGATATAAATTATACTCAATGATCAATTTGTTTTGCCCAAAATTACAGCCTCATACAGGTTGTTTCCCAATGACAACAATTAACGTTTTTTCCCAAAAATCTTACCAAAATTTCCAAAAACAGTTCCCAACTTTTCCAATAAACACAATTATTGGTTTATTGAGTTTATTATTCATAAATATAATTCCATGGCACTTTATAATATAAATGTAATAATGCAGTTAAACATGCACTTATATACAATTTGAATACTGTTGTTTATTATCATAGTAATAATGTTTCATTATTCCCAAGTTCATGGTTTATCGCGCTATTTTTCCCAATACAAAAGGCACAGGCTGTAAAAAATAAAGCGAGAAAAAAAAAATCACTGATACTGAAACCTATGTAATAAAAAGTGTGTGTATATTAATTGTACACTAAATCTTGCTAAGTAAGATACTGTCAGGTGGTAGATTTCCTCATGTAAAATCTTGGGTATTTAACAACTTGGATATATCTTACTTCTCAAAATAACCCTGTTATTCATTGAAACTGGTGCAGGCATCAAGTTTGTACAGTAGGTGGAGTAATCTGACAGTGTGTTTACCTGTAGAAAGTATATTCATATTTGATATGAAGAAATTACTGCACACTTGATAAATGGTTTTCTATAGATAACATGAACATCATCAGATACATGTAGTTAATGTAGTGTATTTTAGTCACCAAGAAACAAGTTATAATGAGGCAATGACCAGTATTATAGCCTTGGGTATACAATGAGTACATCATTGAACCTTCACACTCTCATCCTAATTTCCTTAACATCAATTATATCATTTATCATGTTATATCTATTCGTGTATACATTATGTTCCTTTACACAATTTGATGTATGACCAAAGTCTGTTTTACTTTTGTTATATTTTATTTATTGATTGTAATGATCATATTTAAATGGTTGTCAGTTATCAGCTTATTGCGAGAACGGTATGTAGGTCTACAGCTATATAGTGTTAACATATTGATTTTAACTATATTGCATCTGAAGCCTAGTTATACCTTATAAGAGATACTTTTGAGTCTTTTTACTGGGTAGAATCAGTACTTTGAGTTTAAGCGAAGATTGTAAGAATACTGTCAGAGTGAGGATCAAACCTGTGAAGTCCTGATGGATTGTAAGACTCCGCATCTATGACGCCATGGCAAACTTGTATAGCTTTCATAAATATGATAAGGAAGTGAATAATCAAACACACTAAGTTTTTTAAACTTTAAATGAGCCTCACNATTCTATTTTAATTTAATCTTGTCAAACATACTAAATTATGAAAAAAGCAATGAATATAGTGCAAACATGTACAAATGTTATAATTAGAGAGTAAGTAAAAAATCCCCCCAAAAGGGAAACGCCGCGAAAATTCCCCCTGCTATGGGTAGCGACCCGCTTCCCCTAAAATGGGTTGAGGGCCCTGACTTTTGTTATATTTTATTTATTGATTGTAATGATCATATTTAAATGGTTGTCAGTTATCAGCTTATTGCGAGAACGGTATGTAGGTCTACAGCTATATAGTGTTAACATATTGATTTTAACTATATTGCATCTGAAGCCTAGTTATCCCTTATAAGAGATACTTTTGAGTCTTTTGACTGGGTAGAATCAGTACTTGGAGTTTAAGCGAAGATTGTAAGAATACTGTCAGAGTGAGGATCAAACCTGTGAAGTCCTGATGGATTGTCAGACTCCTCATCTATGATGCCAATGGCAACCTTGTATAGCTTTCATAAATATGAAAATGAAGTGAATAATCAAACACACTAAGTTTTTTAAACTATAAATGAGCCTCGCTCTGTGAAAAGGGGGTTTAATGCATTTACGTAAAGTGTTGTCCAAGATTAGCCTGTGCATTGCGCACAGGCTAATCAGGGACAACACTTTCCGCTTAAACTGGAGTTTTGCTACTTAAGAAAAGACTTCCTTTCAAACGAAAAATATCATAAAATCGGAAAGTGTTGTCCCTGATTAGCCTGTGCGGACTGCACAGGCTTATCTGGGATGACACTTTACACACATGCATTAAACCCCCTTTTCAAAGTGCAAGGCTCAAATGGATTTGTTCACTCCATTTGGAGCCACTGTACCACCTCTGATAAAACATGGCTGATTTAAACTAGTCTTACTGGTTCAATGAAAAGAGCTGTTATTTCTCATTCAAATGAATGTTCTGTTTGCTATTTGGGAAGTCCATTGACAAGCCAGTGTTTCTGTGTGGCACAAATGAACCAGAGTTTAATTGTCTGTGATAAGCCACTTTCTAAGGTAGATAGCAGGGGTGGTGTAGATGAAAGATGAGGCTTCTTCAGCTTAAATATTATGCTCTATTCTTTGGGGAACTTTGGCAATAGTTGCCTGTTGAAAAACATCTTATTCCCCAATATTAAACATTGCTAGACTTACCAATCATGTCATATCCATGAAAACATTGTACTAATTGGTTTTAAATTAATATTCATGCATACAATTCTATTAATATGTTTATTTATCAGGTCTTATTAATATTGGTGAATTTTAGGCTAAATGGATTGAATTGTATTTTTATTGTCATTTATATAGAAGGAATACGACATACAAAAGCTAGTATTTGCTGTAGACTTTTAATTATGCAACGTTTTTGGTAACCGGCAAAAATTACGTTTTGGTGTGTGTGTGTGACTAGAGGAGCCACATCAAAAAATAACTTTAAAAAAATATAAGTCTTTTAAACCACAATGCAAAATATGTCTTTTAAGCCACAATGCCATTAGCTTTGATATTTGATATGTGACATAAGTACTCTAGACAGATTATTAATATAATGCCCCAGGAGTGAACACGCCCATGGGGATCACATATATATAATTCTTATAGATTTTTTAGTTTATTTTTTTACAAATCTTGTAATCTAAAAGTTTCAGGTCAACTGGTGTCAGATTTTGCATTTAATGTCATATAGGGTCATTTACTTAGGTTTTTTTTTCAAATGACCCAAGGGTCAAAATAAGCCCTGTCTATGGGTGTGGGGTGAAATGTTTTATATTGAAATACAGCGTGATAACTTAAAACAAAGCTTATCTGAATCTTCAAAAGCACATTTATTTGATATTTGTTTAAAACAAGTTGTGGTCTTCTACGAAGATTGTTCAAACCATGCCCCTGGCTGCAAAACTGTCCTGATTACACAGGCAAGCCATCTAGGACCTGCTGGTTTTATGGTTGAATATCATAAACCATAGACAGGCAGTATAATCATGAATGTACTGTTTTCATGGTCCCTGCTCAGGAAGATGACAGGGTGACTTTGTCATAAACACAGACATCTGAATGTTTGTTTGTTGTAGTGTCATTGAGGCTATCGATGCATGTATATACCACTGACTTATCTATGAGCCATTCATAGCATTCAAGTATTGTCAAGTGATTTATTTACAATTAACAATAGCTATAGTTATTGTGCTAAGCTGTTTATCCCGTGTCCATTTGTTATCTTAGGAGTTTTTAAACCTTTCTTATTACATGGCTCAGTGTCTTGTTTGCCAGTGATGTCATAATAAATGTAATGAAAATGTGCATCTGTCTGTAAAAACTTGGCTTAATGCATTTGCTTAAGGTATCCTCCCAGATAAGCCTGTGCAGTCAGCACAGGCTATTCAGGGACGACACATTATGCTTTAATGTTATTTTTCAAATAAAGGATGTCTCTTAGCTAACATTCATTTTTTCTGTAAGTTTTTTTCATGATTAGCCTGTGAGGTTTGCACAGGTTAATCTGGGATGATACTTTACGCAAATGCATTAAGCCCCATTTTCCCATAGTGAGACTCATATGAAGGAAACCAACAACACTAACTACACTGACCACAAGGGGAATGGGAAACATATTTAATTATAGAACATTTAAATTTGTTGTCTCTAAAAGTTCTTTTAAAAGGTAATTGTTGCATTTATTTGTTTAAATATTATATACAAATTGCCTTCTTGAGGGATATTGTGCATTTTGTCAATCCTTAAGCTCAACGAAGAAGTGGAAAATTTCAGGTTCATGTCTTGTTACTACATTGAAGCCTACCTACATAATTATGCACAAAACCAGTAAATTAACTCCCAGGAAATTGTTCTTCATTACTTAAAATTACTTTTACCAGCACAGTCTAAAAGATGAAAGGTAGTTAACTCTGTCTGTCAATTGCAGTTTGCTATTATTTGTTACCTCCCTTAGTTAAATCATTTCATGACTATTGTTCACCTGACAGTTAAATTACCCTGTGGATAAGATAAGCAGTTAACACATTAGACTTTCAACAAATTTGTACCATTATTTCAGGAAGATTCAATTTTACTGAATTGTCTTGCTGTCTTAGAATAACTCACTGTTGGAAACCTGAATCAAGGGCATACACTGGATGTGTTTAAGCAAACATTGAACACAAGCTGGATCATGTAAAATTATCTTTACAAATGGTATGATAGTTGTGCATTTCTTTTCAGTTGTAGAAGATGAAGTTTTATGTTTGAATGTTCAGAAATGAAACAGGATACTGCATTTGCAATCAGAAACAGACCACAGTCATCTTCTTGTTGTTTGTTGGATGTTTGCTAAAATAATGAAGCAATATAATGAATAAAACGTGTTTAAGGTTCAGAAACCATATTGTGCCAATATAAGCTTGTAGAGTCATGAAAGTAAAATAATTAATAATTAAATTAATGAATAATATAATGTAAAGCAGTGGAACTGTTTGCTTTTCTCCTTAAGATTGTTCTTAGTGTAGAGGCATGTTGACAGCTTCACTATAAAGAAGCAACTAAGTAAAAAAATACAGAAAAAAATGAATATTTGTAATCAAATTTTGTTTGACTGGAATTAATGTATTAGCTTTTGGGAAACCCTGATGTCTGTCGTCCATTTGTCAATTTTTATGCTCCAGGTAGAGTGGCATATAGCAGTTGAACTGTCATCAGTCCGTCCGTCTGTCTGTCCATCTGTCCGTCTGTCCGAAACTTTAACATTGGTCATAACTTTTGCAATATTGAAGATAGCAACTTGATATTTGGCATGCATGTGTATCTCATGGAGCTGCACATTTTGAGTGGTGAAAGGTCAAGGTCATCCGTCAAGGTCAAAGGTCAAAAAACAAAATCCAAGGGAATTAATAAGCTTTAAAGGGAGATAATTTCTATACCTGCCAAATGATAAATAGTAATTTTATTTCAAAGCGGCGCAGTAGGGAGCATTGTGTTTCTGACAAACACATCTCTAGTTGTTTCTTTAAACAACATTTCCCCCAGAAACTCTGTGTAGTTTTTGACGAAACTTCATAGGAATGTTGCTTGAGTGGTCCTCTTTCAAAGTGTCAAATTTTTAATGGTTCTGGGTCAATGATTAATTATGTCACATTGCCAAAAAAGGGGTTTTACAAATGACAACTTAAAAAATCTTTTGCTAAGAAACCGCATGGCCTAGAGGTTTAATATTTGGTATGTATCATTATATGTGTGGTCTTCTTCAAATTTTCTTCAAATCACCCCCCTGGAGAAACAATTGGCCCCTCCCTGGGGGGTGACTTGTCTTCCTTATATGTATATAATGATATTATGGATAAGAAGATGATGCATGTCAAAAGCCATCGCAATTCATTGGCAAATAGTGGAGTTATGTCCCTTTTTAACTTGAAAATAAGCACACTTTTTTTTGTCTGGAGCCATATCTGGGAATCACTTGGGGAGATATCATTGTAATAATGGTATGAGTTAATATATGGATAAGAGGATGATGCAAGGTCAAATTGCGACGCATACCATTTGTCAATAACGGAGTTGTGGCCTTTTTTTAATTGAAAACTTGAAAATACTCTTTTTATATAGGATTTTTTCTGTCTTGAGCTGTATCTCCAATAACATATGAGCCAGAGCAATGGTACTTTGGTGGAGTAAATTAAAACTTGGTGGCGAGTATACACACCGATATCATAATGAGGCCCAACAATTGTCCTTATACATTGTCTTTTATTTATACCACATCTTAATAGCATGCTTTGTTACTTAAGAAAATTCTACCTCAATTTCCGATTTTTTAATGCGGAGCTTTATGTATAAACTGCTTTCATAGGTTTCATTTAATCTTTGTTAAAAAGTATAAATGAATGAATATGCAAGTAGTTGTGAACAGAGCTTTGTGTTGTAAGCTTGGAAAGTGCACCCATCCATAAACAGCATCTTTTTGGCAGGAGATATCAATTTAATTCATTAGCTTGTTTATATAGACTTTATTATCGAAATAACATAAAAAAAATAATCTTTACAAGTAGTCTCATGTACCTTTTCAGATCCTAGATCTTTCCCTACTGTAATCAAATGTTATAATTATATGTGAAGCCTTATTTAATATTTAATATAATGCCTGCAGATCCAGTTTCATTTTATGAGGATTTAAATAAAATTATAATAATAAATTCAGTTTTGTTGTAAAATCAATTTAAATGATGCTATTATATATGCAAGTATCTATTTTAATTATAATTTGTCAAACTAAATAAATACAACATGTAAAACTGCATATTATGCACTTTTGAAAAAACACAATTTTTTCCCAAATTGATGTCTTACTCTAACTTCACATAATACTGTGTTAATACAAGTACCCAGTGTGTGGTTGATTGATGTCTGCAGTATTGACAGCTGGATGACAGAAGTATCTGGTCCTCATACTTTACCAGCTTGCCTACAGCCCTTAGGTATAACAGACTTGTGGTTATTGACAGGCTTAAACACCCCCTCTTGTCTGTTTTGTTGAATAATGACATACTTATAAATCATTTTTTTCTGAAAACATTTTTGTTCATGGCTAATGGTAACCACTGCCAGATATGTACAATGATTCTATATCTGGAAGGATTGTGTTTGTGTCTGTTTTTTTCCCCCCTCTAATTAAATGCATCACTGTTCGATTGTCTACACTATTTGACATTTTGTGTGCCATATGCATTCAACAATGTAAAAAGGAAAAAACAACTGTATGAACCATAAATATTACCTAGAAAGATTTTAATCAATAATCATCACGTGATGACGGCAGGGATTTGATAAGACCTAGGCTAGGAACCAGTGAAATCTTTAGGTGAAGAAAAAACCATGCCTAGGGAAAGATCTTCTATGAGGAAAAGAGCTGGGCTCGAGAGGACACATATTGCAGTTTGCCACAAGGTAACATTGCAGTAATATTTTGCCTCTTTTTGGGCAGCAGTTCTGATATGTTAGCTAAAAAAAAAATGTTGCCAACAGCCAGAGCATTCTTTCGATCTGTGTATCTGTCGGTAGACCAGTTCGTTTCCTATCAATTTCTTGTGAACGGATTGACCGATTGGCTCGATACTGCACATGTGCATTGGCTTTGGACAGTAGATGATCCCTATTGAAATTTGGGTCACTAGGTCAAAGGTCAAGGTCACTGTCACAATAAGTGTGAAATTCGTCTCTGATTAATAAATCATCCACGAATTGACCGATTGGCTTGATACTTCACATATGCATTGGCCTTGGACAGTAGATGANCATAAGTACATCGTAAGATGTACCCAGTACTCTTCCACGATAAAATCGTGGCCTGATACATTAGAGACTGATGATGGTAACCGGCTGTAATCCTCGTGGAAATTTTGCATTTCATGTTTATTGTAAAATATTTGTTTCGACACGTAAAGCATTTTAACAAATTATCACCGAATTCATAACACACAATTGTTATTTTTTTCTTTGAATTCTTAAATGAGCATAATTAAATTTGTAATCGAAACACACTACCGAAGTTTAATGTTAACGTCGCCGACGTTAACAAACTCGAGCTTCAAATAATTGTGTTGCTACAAAGTGCGCGAAAATAATGTTGCACATGTATAACGTCACGTCATTCGCATGGAAAGCGGGGTGTATTGATATATTTTTTACCAAATTATATCGCGAATAATTTGGAATTGGAATTTCTTCTAAAATAATTTACAATCAAACACGCTGTATCTTGATCGCTACGGTCTTTTAGATAAGTCAGTATAAAAAACAGTTATTGCACTATATACTAATTAAACAGAAAATCCGGACAAAACTGGATTTAGTGTTGGGTGTTGTGAAAACACGCTGAGCAGGTCTCTAACAGTCGGGCCGAATGTTGAAAATGCGGCATGCTCCCGGTCTCTTATAGAAAAAGGGAGATCACTGCGCAGGAGAGTGCCCGTATTTTAGCTTGATTGCTCCGCAAATAGCACTAACAATGTAATCGCGTGTCAACATCCGGTTTTGTAAAACTTAATTGCGGCTTTAATACAATGTATTTTTTTTGTATTCCTCGACCCGACTGGTTGTCCACAGACAACTTAATTGAAAAAAATCAGTTGCCCAGACAAGCAAATGTACGACTCGGGCAATTCGGACATTTGATTTCGCCACCCCTGCCGATGATATCTGGGCTGAAATCAGAACTGGGACAAATAGTATCAAAACTAGGTCATTGTGTCAAATTAACTCAGAAACTTGCACTAGAGGTCATATATAATTTTTGTTTCGTCAACACGGACAGTCGCTCCTTCATTATTATGAAAACCCCGACAATTGCTCCTACATTATTGTGAAAACCCGGTCAGTCACTTCTACATTATTTTGACAACCTGGACAATCGTTCCTAAATTATTTTGACAGCCCGGACATTCATTATTATGTAACGTGGACACCCCGAACAATGCTTCCTACATTATTCCTTTAAGGGACATTCGTCCATACATTACATTGCCAATTTTGCGAATGGAATAAAAAACGTGTGAGAAGTTGAAATGGTGCTCTTTATTTAACTTGTATTTATGATACATTTAGTATGCACACGTATGTTCTCTGAAGAAACTCCACCATCGACATGGTTCCAGCCACATACTGATCGCATAAAATCTTTAATGTCTGTTGGTGGCTCACCCTCTTCTTTCTGGCACCCGAATACAGAACAACTGTGCTAATTATATTTTTACACAAGAATGTTTCGTGAGCATGAATGGGCATCATTACATTAAAATTATTTTTAAATGTCGACTTACACTGAGATCTGTAATTAGCAAGCCCTTACAGGAATCAGAACGACTTTTACTGCATACGCATCGTATTGTAGACTTAGACGTGTGTTTCTTGGAGTACAAGTGACCCTCTAAGCATAGCACAGGCTGACCCCATTTGTTTGTTAGAAGTTCCATGTTGGAGGTCAATTTCAAGTTGTGGGACATTAGTTTATATACATATTGTTTTCACAGTTTGGTAAATTACAGTTAAAGAATGGACAAACTGTAACCTAGTTAGTCCATTAGTTAATTAATTAATTAAAATCACATTGATTGGCTCATGTTGCATCGGCTTACTGATAACAAGTTGGGTAAATTTAATTGTCGACTAGTTATAGGTGTTGGCTTTTGATCAGAATAATGTAGGAGAGACTGTCCGGGTTGTCAAAACAACGTAGGAGCGAACGGCCGCCTTGTCAAAGTTAGCGTAGAAGCGATTGTCCGTGGGAGCGATTGTCTGGATACCAAACAACATTTATATTTTTTGGTTCACTGTTAATTAGAAATATGAAAGGTAAATACTTATAATTGAAAATTCAATACTTCTGATGATGAATTTTGACAATATATTACTTATATCATATGACTTATAATGATAATGTAGTCAGGTATTCCAGTAGGTTAGAAATGAAGCGTGCAAATAAACAAACATAGTCACCTACACTTATATTTGCTCTCTGTCTACCTCCCTTTTGTGGTCATGCTTGATTCACGTTCATTGCTCAAGGCCAATAACTGATTCTAGCGCATATGATGATGCACAATTATATCTCTTGAATATAATAATATAATATTGTTGTTTTTTTCCAGTTAATTGCTCTTATTGATTATGATAGGCATGCCAGTGTTTATCTTGATTATAATGATAATAGATTGACAAAATTAGATAATGTAATTTTGGAACATTTTATCACATCCTATTATTTTATTACATTTCATATTGTATGAATGAAAGCATAAAATAGATTTAAAGAGATTGGATCGCTAACGTTTTGTTCTGTTTTAAGTTGATTGTTTTCTTGTCCAATGCAATGGTGTTTCCCTGCTTTAAAGGTTGAAGGCTTCTTAGGTTACATAGGCTGAATAGCCTCAAGGCCAGGGGATTGTTTGCATTGGTATCCAAACGGTCCTGACCTAAATTAAAACTAGTTGAGTCGCGTTATGGGAAAACTGGGCTTAATGCATGAGCATAAAATGTCGTCCCAGATTAGCCTGTGCAGTCTGCACATTCTAATCTGGGAAACACTTTCAGACTGCACAGGCTGATCTGGGAAGACCCTTTATGCACAAGCATTAAGCCAAGTCTTCCCAAAACCAGGCTAATTTATTTCCAATCTCTGTAGGTGTTGTTTTCCATTAATCACTTTACAAATATTAAGCATTTACTTTGTTGCCAGGGTTGAGATTTCACTGATTATACAAGTAAATCACGTGTACAAGTGTTACTTTGTTACAAATTGTCTGCATGGACTGCAATCAAATACTCTATGTAGTTTTTATGTATCATTCAAATTTGTAACTGTTTCGGCAAATTTTTCAGATTGATTTTCTTTTATCAACCTATGAATAATCATTGACGATTTTCGTTATAAATTTGTCCAAAATGTAATTGGGAACCAAGTAAGGTTTAAATTATTAAATTAACTATTTGAGAGAAATTGTAGCCTGTTGAACCAATAAGGTAATTAAAATTAATTTTACCACCAATATTGGTTATTTTGACAAATATTTTATTGGTCTTAAACATTTATGGGATTAATGATCAATGAAAGCGGCTTCAATGGGTAGAGGCTCCTTAAGACGAGATATTCTTTGTCCATTGGTAGATAATTGACAGATATGAATGTTGTCGGTGTTGAAAGTATTTTATTGAATACTTGTACAAATACTACTCTGACCTGGTTATTCGTATGGTATATCCCGTCTTAAATTGCTATTAAAATTCAAAATGAAAACTCCAAAAACATAAAAATACGCTAATTTGAATATATTTACCTGGTTGAGCCATTTATAAGGCTATAAAACTTATGAAAAATATTAAAATGACTGTAATACTGTGATCATAGACCATGGTAACCAGTTATGAATTCAGATCTGTGTCAGTCAACCTCAGTTGCTGTGCCTAAGGCTGTTCAAACCAAATAAGCAGGCTGGGTTGGTCATAAATCATTTAAAATAACAAGGAGAGAAAATAACAGCTTAGCTGTCTGTCTGTTACAAGGACCTTTTCTCATTGACCACTACAGCTGTGCAACCTGATCATTTAAAATACACAAATGTTTCACAGTCCATCAATGGGCGATAATGATGATCATACTGCGCAGGAATCTTAAGGAGGGATTTTATGGCAGAGTGTGAACATGTGGTCCAAGTGTCGCTTTAATTATGACTGTGACATGCATCGCTGGTCGTTCAAAGGATACCTGTGAAATAGAAACTATTAATGGAGGGGAAAAGTATATCAGAAATAGTTCAAAATTCCTAATGAAAACATTTTTGTGTACTCTTGTGTATTGAATGGGAAGAGAAATCGGTGTGAACTATTATGTGTCGAAGTCTTTGAGAATGTAATTGGATATGAAACTTGTTTAATCATATCGGGTGTATTATGGGAAATAGGGTTATAAAAGTGTTTAATGTTTGCCAGTCAAAGCAATTTTAGTAGAATTTGGAGGTCATCTACATGTCTATTTAGTCTGTGGCATTTGACAGTTTTTCGCTAAATGAAGCAATATAAAATGTGTTTATTATGTTAACGAGTGCAGGTCTGAATATAGTTCATACCCACAGTGTTAAAACATGCTTTTAAGCAAACATACTTCTACAACCTGAGTGATTTCATTGATAAAACAATGATTACCACATTTGTTTTTGAACGGTTTCAATGGAAAAATGATTATATTAATCTTGCTTGCTTAGTGGTAACATATTTTTGAGCACCAAATGGATATCAGTGAACACAATATTATTCAATATTTAAAGTGGAAGTGGGCAGTTATATGGTGTTTGGACAGATGTTTTCATGTTTTGGGGACTTCACTGTGGAATTATTACTGGTATTTTGAATCTGATCTGAAATGAGTACAGCTATTACACGTCCTAGACTCAAGTCGTCCAATTCACTGAAGTTGAACCATGTTAAAAGACTCAGAAGGGTAAGTGAATGTTTGCTTTCAGTAGATTTAGAATATTTGTCGAACGGACCCTAGGATTGCTTGCTGACATCAAGAGTTTAACAAAAATATGATGCAATTATTGAAGAAACTGGAATTAGTTTCTGAATTCATGTTAAAGGTTTTGTAAATGATAAATGTGTTATATTAAAAAAAGGAAGGAATCTGCTTCAATAAAATCCTTGGGCATTGTTATCAGCTGATACAGTCATGTTTAACTGAAGTATCAACATGAAAATTTCCTGAAAAGTGGTATGGTGTTGTTATTATAATCTTCAATGTCAGAATAATTATAATTATATGGTAACTGACCTTTCTAACATGTATGATGGCATTTTATGTTTGGTTGCATCTGACATGTATTTCCTCACTTATTTGCCATTTATTCAGTAGTATAACATAGATGGCAATTACCAGCTGCCATGGATACTTCAACTATAATAATTCACATATTTGCCTTGTTTTATGATAGAAACTGTGTTATTTGCCTTGTTTTATGATAGAAACTGTGTTTTAAAGTTTTTCTGGTGAGAATTTTATGAGCCATGTCATGCAAAGTTGGGTAGTGTGTAATAGCAGCCAGCTTAGCTCCAATCCAGCCTGCGCATCTGCGCTATATGGTCAGGAGCGACCCTGTCCACTAATGCGACCACGAAACCTTTTTTGACTTTACAGTAGACACCAAAGCTCCTGACCAGAGCTGGTGTGGAGCTATTTATTTAAAAAAANGGGGGGGGGGGGGGGGGGGGGGGGGGGGGGGGGGGGGGGGTTTGGAAACCTTCAATTAGGGATTTTAGGCAGTCATTTTGACTTAAAAAACATGCTGAGACCCATTTTCGCATGACGCAGGTCTTAATCACTGCTGTCCTTACAATGCTACCATAAAAGAAACATTCCAAATGTTCTTGGTGGCCTCTTGTCACATGTGAGCAGTATGTTATACCTGGTGTTGAACAACACTGCATTATTCACATAAGCTTGGTAATATAATAAGTAACACCTTACAGACATGCATTATGCACTAGTTATTAAGAGTAAGCAGAAATTTTAGAGTTACAGGAGAATATTGCTTATAAAACAATTATGTCATAATGACATTCGTAAAACATCCTAATTTATATTTTTGGAAATTGTGTGAACATTTATCACTTTAAAGTATTCATAATATGTCACATGTGAATTTATAATTTGAGAATGACACGTCTAGCAGTTTATGACTGTCACCGTCATAATTATAACAATACATTAAAGTCTTTTATTGCCTTAATCCAAAACTCTGCGAGAAATGTGTTTAAAAGAATAAGTTTCATGGTGATCAGTAAGTAAACAAATATGTGTTAGGTTTTGTTGTTCTGGTGAGGATACACATTTAAATACAATACATAAAGTGGGTTGTTACAGATTTACTTAATTCAACAATTAATGTCCTAATTACTGCAGTATTTTGCAGTTTTCGTGGGTTGAAAAAATTATCTCATATTTCTGTTGTTATTATATATATATATATACTGTCCATTTTTGGCAAATACTTTTTTCCACTTGCCTATATATATAATATTTGCAATGCCTCTTAAAGTACTGGGTAAATATTGCTCAAACTTTCACAGTTCAATGATCATAATGTGTAGATGATCATAAGGTAAGAAATTTAAGGCTGCAACAAGTGTAAGCAGAATTATGGCTCTTTGTTTTTTTTTCTACTGAGGAATATAATTATAGTCCAATAATTTTGTGTTTTAAATTCCTCTTTATTTTCTGGGTGGAGCTCGCTCAAACTTTCACAATTGAATGACCTTTATGTTTTAACCCTTTGCATGCTGGGAAATTTGTCGTCTGCTAAAATGTTGTCTGCTGAATTTCTAAAATTAGCATTTTCTTTGATTTTTTTTCAAAGAATACTATCAGAATAGCAAACAGTTTGGATCCTGATGAGACGCCACGTTCTGTGGCGTCTCATCTGGATCCAAACTGTTTGCAAAAACCTTCAAAATCCGGTTCCAGCACTCAAAGGGTTAATGAAATTATAGTAAGGAATTTTAACTGCGAGGAGTTTTGGCAGTATTATGGCCCTTTTTCTGTTTTCCAATATAGAATACATACTTCCAAATTTGTTAGTTTTCAACTCCTCTCAGTGATGGCTGATTTTGCTCAAACTATCACAGCTGAATGTGTAGATGATCAATATAGAAGACATTTTGACTGTGACCTCTTTGGGCCCTTTGTATATTTTTTTTTATGCTGTAGAATCTAATGTTGATTTGACTTTGTCTAAACATGCGTTGTGGGGGCATCAGCATATGTGACACATTTATAGTTGAATTATACCATTCATGTCTGAAAGGGTGTCTTAACATTTCCTGACTCATGTTTCATTGTCAAGCAGTTGATAGTATCACATCATATTTGCATAATTTGTCAATTTCCATCATTTTCATAACCTTTTTCTAGTAGAGAATGAATATATAAAATTTGTCAAAATCAGTGTTCCAAATACTGATGCCAGTGAGTGTTCATAGTCGAGCAAACATTTATATAACCTTTGACGTTTTTTTTATTCACACATACATTTTTGAGAACATGCTTAGTCAGACATTTTACTTAAGTTATGATTGTATTTCAAAATGTGTTCTAAAGCTTGAAGTTTAAAACATATGGCAATGCTGTTTTATTATATGAAAACTATCATTTGTTAACATATTTAGTTTTCTAAGCAAATTATATTTCAAGTTAAGCATCCAAATATTGTATCTGATTTTTTAAATGTCTTGCACATACCTCTATGTTTAGCTAATCTGGGATGACACTTTACCCATATGCATTAACCCTTTGAGCGCTGGAACCGGATTTTGAAGGCCTTTGCAAACAGTTTGGATCCAGATGAGAGGCCACAGAACGTGGCGTCTCATCAGGATCCAAACTGTTTGCTATTCTGATAGTGGTCTTAGAAAAAAAATCGAAGAAAATGCTAATTTTAGAAATTCAGCAGACAACATTTTAGCAGACAACAAATTTCCCAGCATGCAAAGGGTTAAGCCTGTTTTCCCAGAGTGCATTTCTAAAACTGATGCATTTCACTACAAGTATCAGGTTCAAAGGCAGTTTATATGATTTCAAAGTAAACATTATATATTAGCAATCTTCAACCAACATATGAAAATGAACGTGAAATTTTATATAAAATTAATTAATAATCTTTATTTTTCACCATAAATAAAATATTGTTTATTTTCAACGAAATTAATAAACTACAAGTTAATGCCGATACTTACACATTTTGCATAGCTGTTGCAAAACCAAAATTGTGTGTATGTGATTTATGAGCGAATCTGCACAGACTAATGGGGGATTTCCCAAAAATGTACATGTCTTGTGTACATGAATGAGTTTTCAGCTGTACAAAAGAAAATTATTTGCAATGGAATAAAACTATTTATTTTGTTTATTTGCTGGTATAATGTCTTTTGAAATTGTATTCTAGTTTTATCTGTTTTGATAAAAAAGTAATAAGATGTATAGACCAGCTTTAAGCTTACATGTAATTATAGGCCGAGACAGTTCAGCTCACACTGAATGAGGTAGTCTGTTTGTTGTACTAAATGTAATCCCTTGAAAGTATTTCAGCAATTTGTATCATTTAATTGCTTCATTATGCAAGAGCTTATTGGAGTTTTTGTAAGAAAATTGTCCACGCTTTTAGCATTTTATAAACATTTTTATTGTAAATGCACATTGTTTTCCACACCTTGTGAATGTTCCTCCAAGTTATCATTATTTGCAAGGGATGTAATTAGGCTGCATGTTCATTATGGTCATAAAGAGTTACCTTTCTTTTCAATACTGCCTTTGGCAGAGTGTGTTGTTATTTTCTGATATTATTCTCTGTTGAATTAAAACATTTTACAAGCTATGTAATTGGGTATGTTTTTTAAAATTATAAACTGAAGGTGGCATAATAATGGCCCGCAGTTTGGACATTTATCAAATAATGGTTTGAATCTCTTGGAAGCTGAAATTAGAGCCCGACTTCTATTAATTGTACTGTTTCTGGAATACTGATGGCAACTTAAAAAGGAGATTGATTATTTGAGATCTGGTATTTAATCTTTGCTTGGATGCTATGCAGAATAATGTATTTGACAAATGCTTGACAAACATTTTCCATCCTTGCACTGAACCTTTAATGTTATTATGTAAAATTTGTTATAAAACAAATGAATTTATTGACTTGCATTATAATTTTTGCATAATTAATGTTATAAAGTACACATTTTGATGCATATTACACATCACAGGTAAGGTCTCAATTTTGTCATAGATATGAGCTGAGCTTTAGGAAAACTGGGCTTAACTGATGTGCGTAAAGTATCGCTCAAGATTAGCCTGTGTGGACTGCAGGAATGAAATTGTCTGCTGTTATTGCATGTGAAGTTTTAAGAAAATCTCTGATAAACGAAAATCCAGTCTAGGCGGAAAGTGTCGTCCTTCATTAGCCTGAGCAGTATGCACAGGCTAATCAGGGACAAGGCTTATCTAGGACAATACCATTTGCACATGCAATAAGCCCGGGTTTCTCAGATAGCGGGTCATATTTATTATGTCCTTGGTCGTTATTGTTAGTTTGATCTTTACTTGCGCAGCATTCAAAAGATTTGTCTCTAAAGGCACCATTTAGCATGGCTCTTCTCAGGGAACATGATTTAAAGTGATTCAATCTAAATTAATGTCAACCCTTTCATTGGGACAATTATCTTCTCTGATTACTGTTCTCACGACAAGGTTGCACACTTCTTATAGTAATCATTAACTTTTATTTAAAAAAAAACCTATAAGAGTTGTTATTTAATATATTAAATTTATAATAATTGCAATAATTATTTCTTTGTTTACTTTAATCTTGTTCTAATATGACAGTAGAGGCATAAATTGCAGCAAAATTGGAGTGGGCAGGGTCAGATTTTATGTTCCTGTTTTCATTTTACTGGGTGTAAAAACAGGTACCGTATTTGTTCTAATAGACGCACCACAGAAGTTAGGGACTAAACTTTGACTAACAAAAATTACGAAAAGCATGAACAGTCAAAACCCTATGGCTCGAAATCGCTAGGCTCGAATTTCCGGTTGGCTAGAACTAGAACTTGCTCGCAGGACCGATTTTTAATTGATATATATTCATAGAAATTTTTGTCGGATGGCTCTTATTGGCGCGGGTCAAAGTATCGGATGGCTCGAACTGTTTTCACAGTCCCAGTCACAATTTTCTCACGTTATTTTGTTCGTTTGGCTCGAACTCGCTTCGGGTTGCTTAAAGTTGTTAATCGATAAGGAGCGCTTGATTAAAGGCACGTCATAATTGATATCACACCGGTTGCAAACATATCATCGACCCAATCGTTAATTGATTTGAAAAAAAGATGACACCGATGACAGAGTTCTGCGAAGATGAAATTTTAAGCTACAATGTATAAGCGTCACTTGAACAATAATTATGGTTAATTTGATCTTATAATATTGTAAAAATGCATCAAATTTAAATAAAGGTGTACATTGATCTAAATTCATCCAGCCGTACAAATACTTACAAGGGAATTTAAATTGATGATGTTGCTTAATACAATGTAGAAGCAATAAGTGTAATGCGACCACAGAGAGTGATTATCAAGACAAACAATTATTGGTGTCTGTAAAAAAAGGTACCAACAAATGAGCCATTAGCATTCTCCTTGATTTTTCACTCTAATAGTAGCCAATGTATCTCAGAAAATTGTCAATGTGCGTTTAATAGGAAGTGTGCGACAAATGAAACAAATAAGGTAGGTTAATGGAATTAATGAAGGCATGTCTTCAAGATATTGTATTACCAATAGATGAAGGTGCATGGACAGCACATTGTATTGATGACATGTATGATTGACAGCCGAATATCGTCTTCATTGTGCGAATGTCGCCAGTCCATGGCCATTTACGTAAAGTCGCGTAATCTGAGAGAAAATCCCATTCATATCCATTGCCCAATTATAACTTGGCTTTCCACTGTAGACTGTATACTATATGCATTCAAAGTGCAGAATGGCAACCAGTTTATTTGCTGATTTTATATTTTTATCTAGCCTTTGTAATTAATAGATAAGCAGAGCTCCAGATAAGAAGCGTATCTGTGTATTTACGCATTGGAAAAATAAAAAAAACGCATTAAAAATCGGCACAGTACGTAACAAAACGCAATACAAATCTTGGTACGTATTTTAAATCGAATCAAGTGCGTAACCGGTTTAGCCAATAATCCACGTTAGTTTTTTATTGTAAGTTAACCTTTGAATCAAAAGTTAGTCAATCAAAATAAGCTTGTAATAAAAATGGCGGCCCATCATGTTTGTGGATAAAAAAGGATGTTTTAAGCGACCAGCGGCTCCTGCGGATATATTTTAAAGAAAGTCTGTTCATATCATCATTTTAAATTCATTCTGTTTGCTTTTAATAATATAAATAATAAATAATAATATTTCAAGATTAAACACGCCATGCACTTTGTCGTGCTCCATGGAAATGGAAAATACCCCTTAATATTCCTTAATACTATTTATGGCTAAAACAATTAAAGGAGTATAATACGCTTTAACAATAATATCAGGGGGTAAAATACCCTTTAAACTAAATCCTGATCTGGAGCTCTGGATAAGATAGCAGTGAACTATTACACACAAAAAATAAGTTTGCCTGTAATGGTTTCTTAAAGTTTTGTTACTAGGTTCTAACAAATATAAAATATTTTATCCTTATGTCCCCATGAACATGTGTGCTGTCTTTTTAGTTGTTCGCAAGAACAACTTAAATGTTGAGAGGGAGTTTTGCAAGTCGCATGGTCTTAGCTACAGCAAGAACGATAACCACTGCATCTGCCTGTGCACACTGATTATCCTGTTTAAATTTCCCCACTGGTGGTACACTGCAGGTAGAATCAATAGTGTTTAACAGCTTGTGCGACCACATTGGTAAGTTTGTCATTGAAATCTGAACATATTGGCTGCGTTCAGGGAAAACGGGGCTTAATACATGTCAAATAAGTGGTGTCCTGTGCACACTGATTAGCCTGTGCAGTGCGCACAAGCTTATCGAGGACGACACTCTGATTTTATGGTGTTTTTCGTTTAAAGAGAGTCTCTGGTACTGGGATGACAATTAATGCATATGCATTAAGCCCTGTTTTCACAAAATGAAGCTTAAATAATCTTTTCTATTAATGATTTGAAAAAAAAAAGATGAAAGTGATAATAACTTCAAAGTAATCTCGCTGACAAGGCAAATTTACAAAATCATTTTTAAATAAAATAAACAACCAATGAGTTCTAAATTTTTACCTTGTGGCATTTTTTAGTAAAAAAATCATTAAATGCTTAATATTGATAAATGTAAACATTGGATCTTAAAAGCTCCATTAAAAAAAACAAGAATAAAATTAAAGAAACAAAAAATAGTAACCCTCAACTGGGCTTGAACCACTGACCCCTGGAATAAAAGTCTATCGTTTAGACCACTCGGCCATCGGATGTGCTCATACAATGAGAGATGTATTGTATACTTTATATAAGCAATCCTCGTAGTATGAAAAAATATAACGACAACAACAGAACTCTCCAAATTATTAATTCGTTTAATTTTGTCAATTTACCAAAACGTGAAAAGGTCCTTTAATGTCTTCAGACTTGCAAATTGAATGAGTTCACTACACTGTCAGATCTTACATCATGTATAAGTTACAGGTTTAGTGGTTGCCTGTTAGCCTGGGGCCAGTAGATTTAAGCCCAGGAAACTCAATTTCAAAAGTTGGTTACAGTTGGGCTCAAAAGCAGGGCAACTAGCTTTTTCAAAGCTTGAAACAACTCAATCCAATTAAACATAGAATACAAATTGGCTGTGGATCAATAAGGCCTAGGAAATGATTCAATTCTGGCTCACAACAAGACATACCGTAAATACACGAATATAATACGCACTTTTTTACCTGCCAAATTTTTCTTCAAGTAGGGGGTGCGTATTATATGTAGTACAGATGTAGAGCAGAACAAAAAAAAATCTGTGAAAATTTTCAACTAAATCGTTGTTATTCGCTGCGTGTCAGACATTTTGAATTACACCATTACATCAAAGGGGGGCAACTGTGCTTAAGGTTATTGTAATGGCTACACCGTATATTACCATACATGCTAAATAAACAAACCATCGGTATTATAGATATATAATAATAATACTTATTATTTTATTATTATAATTATTATCATTCTGAATATTGTTGAATGAAATTTAATGTTATAAAAAAACAGCGTCTCTGTTTTTTTTGTGCAATTATGACTGCTTGACCCGGGTGTCAGCAGGTGTTGAGAAGGGCCATCTCTTTTCAGCGGGACTCGTTTATTTTAGGTGTTGCTAAAAGGGGCCAGATTTAGGGGCCTGAGTGAACGATTGCTAATTGACACTAATTGACAAAGAGCGATTTCGAGGGATTCGGCGAAAATGACCTGTGAGCGACTCGTCACTTATATAGCCATTAACAACATAACAGCCCTTTTCGGGGCAACCATTTGTCTTAGAAAGAATTGTCTTAAAATTGTCACATTGTATCAAATCAACCATATGTTTGCGTAAAAAATAAATAAACGGTAATATAGAGATATTTATTATGCAACTGCCATGACAACGGCCCAATAACACATCGCGATAAATATACCGGGGTATTACTGTGAAACAGATGGTTGATAACGCCAAATTGATTTGCTATTTTCACAACACAAAATTATTGACACATTTTTTCGGAAATAGCAGCGTTATGGCCTATTTCGGACACTTATTTTTTTAGTGCGTATTTTACTCAGATTTTCATATTTACGGTAATGCATTAAAAGTCTGTCATGTCGGCAAAATTGTTGCTCAATAATTTAAAGAAAATAAATAAAGTATTAGATACACATAACACAACATGTACATGATTCTAGGCTTGTTATTCTTTAGCAAGGCAACCAAAATTCTAAAGATGGTTGCTATGCAGCAACCAATTGCGAAAAAAGAGACATATTGTTGTTATTTTGTCTAAGTTATCTCTATAACATAAATATTAGGATAAACAGTGCACCCACATCTCGACCTGTGCTTTAAGACACACTCTTTATAAATTTGAATGGGTTGTGTTCATTTCAAACTTGTGATATAAAAAGCTATAACATAATTTCAAAAACTGAGTTGCGTCTAAGATTATGCAATAGCGAACAACTTCAGTGCCTTCAGCGCTTTGATTGTTTCCTGTAACAGATCCATACCATATGCCAAGTCATAAATCCATTGGTTTCAATTGTAACAGTAACTTTCACTATTTAACATCACCCCAACTGGAACAGGTCTATCAAGTGGTTTAGGGTAACATAGTTACCAAGCATCTCTCAACAATCGGGTCTCTAAGATAATTTTGAAGATCACTGACCTCTAGAGTGATTGGTTTCTCTGACATCTTTTATTGGCTTCTTATCATTTCACCTTCATAGACTTCAAGCTGATTGTGAACACTTCATAAGCTATAAACTATCTTCACACCCCTTTAAAATGGTGATTGGCCTTTGTATTTTTTCTTTACATTCAACTTGACCTCTAAAATGTTAGGCCATTGCTTCATTTTCAAAGCCCAGAGATTGTATGTGATAAGGTAGCTTATTTAAACTGCTTCTGATTTTTAAAAATACTTGAGCTAGATAGAAATAATGTTAGGCGATCTTATCTTCTTAAGCAAACAGAAGTTTGACTGATCAATGTGATAGCTCCCAAAATTGTGGTCTTCTACAATATGTTGCCATTTGAATGGATGCTAGTTGGAACACGATATTAAAAATTCCGATGGGACACTATAACTTTTTTTTTTATCAGAATTAAATTGCAAGGTGTGATTGTGTGGGTGTCGCATAAAGTTATGTTGTTTTGCTTGAGTGCTTGCAGCAAACAGTTTTAAATGCAATTTAAAAGTGTTTTATTTTTTTTTGGAAGTTATAGGGTGTTCGTTTTATCTAGACAGCACAGTGAAGTAATAAGATGCACACAAGTTAATTGAGCGATGAATGTTTTTGAAAGTGTATTAGGTGTTCATATGGAAATTTAAATTTATAGAACTTTCGTTTTGAAGGAATATTTTGTTCTGAAGTGAAAGTTGTTGGTGCTGCAAGTATATATCTAAGACGAGTAGCTTACAGTTTACTTGATGCCTTCTATGGAATAGAAATGGGCTGCACTCTGTGAAAAGGGGGTTTAATGCGTGTACGACACTTTACGCGCATGCATTAAACCCCCTTTTCACAAATCAATTGTTGATCAGATTGGATTTATCATATTGTCTATAAAGTTGTGTGGTTGTAGGCTGAGCTGGTGCACAACAGAAAAAGAAATTTGCAATCAGTATATAAATATTGTAATTTTGTTGTTTGGTTGTATTATTGTACTTATTCAACGCTTTATATTTCTGCAGTCTTCATTATTGTAAGGAATACTGCAAACATTCTGCTTCATCATAAATGATGCTGTTATATAAAAAGAAATTATTTATACAATAATTATTGTGCAGACTCTTTAAGAAATCTAATAAGAATTATATTGTTGGGTTATTTTTATGTCCCCCAGTCTATACTGGGGGACATATTGTTTTTGCCCTGTCTGTTTGTTGGTTTGTTTGTTTGTTGGTTTGTTTGTTTGTTTGCACAAACTTTAACATTGGCCATAACTTTTGCAATATTGAAGATTATAAGCAACTTGATATTTGGCATGCATGTGTATCTCATGGAGCTGCACATTTTGAGTGGTGAAAGGTCAAGGTCATCCTTCAAGGTCAAAGGTCAAATATATGGGTCAGAATCGCTCAAAAGGGGACATAGTGTTTCACAAACACATCACTTGTTTAATATTTATCTATAAAATTCCTATTTTGAATCCATTTAGATGACTAAAAAGTGTAAATTTTGATAATGTTATACTTGCAATTATGGGACTGATTGACAAGTGTGGCTAACTGGCTATAATATTTTAACTTAAATTTATGTATGACATTATTAGAAAATATTTACTCATTATATCTATATAACTCAGCTCAGGCTAATCTTGGACAACACTTTCCACTTAGACTGGATTTTCGTTAAGGAGAGACTTTCTTTGAACGAAAAATTCATTATAAGTAGGAAGTGCCGCCCCTGCTTAGCTTGTGCAGACTGTGATTTTTGTAGAACCCAGCAAATTTGGCGTAGAATATATATTACGTAGAATATTTTCCACTGAGGTGTTTCCAAAATTACATCCCTGAACAAGTTAAGCATGTTCCTCCTATATTTAATACTAGAGTGCTGTTTTATATATAATGTTTATCAGTGAAAGTAGAGGTGAGAATTAAGAAAGATTCCCATAAGTCTACATGTTATCTGGCCAATATTGATAGAAGTTCGGCTTGATGGTTGATCTGTAATGGGTAGGCAGTGAAAACTGAGCCCCTGGATCTATGTGTCCGTGTGTTAGACACAAAGGATTAAGAGGATGCCAATAACACATGTCTTCAATGTAACTCACAGTACATTGTGTGAAAAGATGGATTTAGAACCTTCAAAGCTGTTTGTAATTTAATTAACTGATAGAATTCTGTGATTTTGCATAATAAAAGTCTCATTTGAACAGTTGCTGTATAATGAATATTTTGTAAACCGTTTAATGGAAAGAGAATTGCTTAATTAGTTATACAATTGCGTTAAAAATGAGTTTACCATAATGGGTAAATAAAATGCTTGTTCAACATTTTTATTGACTGCACTTGTTCAACATTTTTATTGTCTGCACTTGAGATTGAAATTGTTGATTACACGAAGTAAATGTGTGGCAAACAATAATGCCTTTTTGATACATGATATATTGTTTTCATTGAATGCGCTGTTGAACAACTGTGCAATGAGGCTGCGAATGGACTTTATGATCAGTTTATTGTTATTTCTTACTTTCCAACATTTACTAGACCTGTGTGTTCAGGTCCATTGTTTGATTATATTACATTATTGACAAAGAGTAGATCATGCCATGTAAATGATTCTTGGAACAATATTGAACCCTGGCAAGTTTGGAATACAACCTTCTATTCTGATTTCATTTGCATTTTTAATATCTTAAACTATGATATTCTTTTAAAGTCAATACCTTATGTTATTTAATTGGAATGGCTGCAAATTGAGCCACATTCTGGGAAAACGGGGCTTAATGCTTGTGTGTAAAGTGTTGTCCCAGATTAGCCTGTGCAGTCGGCACAGGCTACTTAGGGACAGCACTTTCGGCTTGTATGGTATTTCTTGTTTAAAGCAAGTCTCTTCTTAGCGAAAATCCAGTTTAAGCGGAAAGTGTCGTCCCTGATTAGCTCTTGCGAACTGCACATGCTGATCTGGGACAACACTAACCCTTTGAGTTCTGGAACCGGATTTTGAAGGCCTTTGCAAACAGTTTGGATCAATGAGACGCCACAGAACATGGCGTCTCATCAGGATCCAAACTGTTTGCTATTCTGATAGTATTCTTTGAAAAAAAATCAAAGAAAATGCTAATTTTAGAAATTCAGCAGACGACATTTTAGCAGACGACAAATTTCCCAGCATGCAAAGGGCTAATACTTCACATGCATTAGGCCCAGTTTTACCAGAGGGAGGCTCATTTATTTCAAGGTTACTCAAAGAAGTCTGTTAAAAGTGTTGTACATATCTCAATTAGCAAATAATAAGACTTAATAAAGGAGAGTAATTAGTACAGGGAGTAATGGGTCATTGATTTGAAAAATAAATCGGGCGAAGGTTGCTTTAATACAATAGTTTTAAATAGTATTTAAATACAGGTGTTAAAGAGACCATTATGTATAATTGTACAGTATCTAAAGGTCAACACAATTGCTATTTATTAAACACACAAACTCAACCAAATAAAAGTGTTTACATTGAAAATATTGGAATCAGTCCATAGATATTTGATATAAAAATTAGACAGAACTTAAATATATGTGGAGTTTAATATGGCATTGATGTGAAATATGAGTGCGCATTTATTTTTTGCTATGATGTGTTCAGTTGAAATGCAATATCTTAAAGTGTTTCATAAACAAATGGATAGTGAAATATACTTGAAGGCTGTTAAAAATGAAGTATTTTGTATAAAGATATATTACCCACATGTATGATGCATTATGCATTCATTTTAATGGATGTAACGTAACGAATTGGCTGTGAGCCATTGAAAAGTTTGATGCATATATTATGTTAAATCAGTTCTTTTAAAGCATTTAGAATATTGAAGTCAGTGTTCAACTCAATTCATTGTATATAAAAATGAGCTAAATTAAGAAAGCATATGCTAAATTTTCATAAGAAACACATATAGAATATTTGATGCAAATTGTGAAACATTTGGCAAAAGATTTGAATTTGTTATTTTAAATTAAATTTCGAATTAAATTTTAATTTTAAGAGAAAAGTTTTACTTGTATTTTCTTAGGTTTGATAGATTCGTTGAAAGATCTAGGTTGACATTACAAGTCTTTTGCTGTATTTTTACAATTCTCTTAACAGGTGTACATGGAAATTGTTTCAAATTGCAATTATTTGACAGATTATTTAAGAGATTATGACTCACCATTATGAGAAACTTGTTTTCGTTTAATATTCATAATATTATAGACAGGATAATGTTTTTTATTGCAAATTGATGTGCTGGCTTAATGAATTATGCAGGAAGTTCTTATGTAAATTAGAACATTTGTGTATGGTGCGCTGTTGACAATTATGTATGCAGAAACGATTATGAGCACAAGCGTTACAAGAAGGATTTGAGGCACAATGGATATCATGTTGTAAATTGTCTGCCACAACATTTTCTGACAGAACTGGATAATAACTGCCAACTTGACGTCCAAACAAGGAAAATGGTATGTATATATTTTATTGTTATTATCTCATTATTTTAGCATGTATTTGTAGATTATATTTTGCTTATGATTTGACTATCATTTAAGTTTAATACAAGTTGAGCAGAAAAATGATGGTCTTCATAAACCTGTGTTACTAGTTTGTCATAATTATCAATTTCTCAATATGTATTAACTTTTCTAATTCTCAACGTATAGTAGCCAATAAAAAGTTAATGTTTTGTGTAATGCTGCATCCAGTTCAAGTAACCCGTTACATCAATTGCACCATTGGCTTAGCTGATTAATTTGGCAAAGATTGCCTGTTCAAATATATTTTGGAGGCTAGCTTGTCTCAAGTTACCGAAAACATACTGTATTAATTATATGCGTGAAATAAATTACATTCAAACAATTATAGGGTAGTATAAATTCAGCCCGTAAATCTCTTATCAATAGACTGGCAGCTAGTTGTATTAGACATTAAATGTAGGGCCCGTTATTGTATTGGCTCAAATGGGCATACTGATGGTATTTCCCACATAAAAACATAAAACAAAGCAAATTTACCATTTTCCGGTAGATATTTATCTAGAAAAAAGTTATATAAATGAATCCACGAGACAAATAAGGCATGGATAGCCAACAAATAATAATCAAACAATAAAGGCTCATCTAAAATGTGCTGACTAAACAACTTTCTTTTAATTTTGTTAACCCTTTAAAATCATCATTATAAATTGCGTGTATCTTGTAAAATAAAATTGTTTTGACAATACCTCCATATTATATTTTACAGTAACTGCGTGTAATATTTGTTGTAAAAATAAATACAAGCAACACATTTCTTAAATGCAGAATTACGCCAAATTAAAGTTATATATTTTTGTAGGTGATGACAAAGTTATTGATTTCTGTTAAGGATAAGCATTAATATTTCTTCCAGTTTAAATTGTTTGTACATTTTAAATCTGATTTTTTTTTTTAAAGCCTGACATCTTTTAGTTCGTCCACTGAACACAGGTGCCAGTCTATGATCTAATCAAGTACTAATCTAATTCAATCAAATTATGTTACTACTTAATTGTTTTGTAGTAAAAATTTGAAAAGGCAGGTTTCTCAAATTTTTATACACTGTGACCTTTGTATTGTTCATTTTTGTAACCCAAATCTTAAACTATTAAGGGCTTTAATACGGTTTTCATCCGATATTTCATCGGGAGGGTAAGGAATGAGTTATATTTGTAAATGAAGTTGAATCCTTATTCAGGTTAGGTAAATGCGTAGTGTCATGAACATAATTGTAGTTTTTGATGAATGTGAATGTACATGCAAATCTGTGGTTGAATTTACCGTCAACAGATAATTTGTGAAATTGGGATTAGGATCGGCACTGAATTCAATGAATACATTTATTTAATAAAGGTTTACATATACTTCTTTTTCTGTATGGATCAGATTTAATCTAAAATTGGATGTACTGATGTTAATTAGTGGCACATTTAGATCTTTTTGGATTATTTTTGTTCTGTAGGTATCTATGAATAATATCAATTACAAATAAAAATAAAACTGAAAGTATACTGATTATTTTGTCAGCATTTATTGAGAACATTAATGTCTACTTTAATTTACTGAAAATAGAATAATATTTTTCAAAATTTCTCAGGTCTAGTTTAAAAATGTGTATGAATGGATAGTTGAACTTTCAGTATATTTTGTATACTATACATCTACTGGAATAACCACACGTACATGCACAATTTTGCTCTTAATCAGTTGTTCCTTCCTTTATTAGTTTGCAATAAATGTTTTGAAATCTATTGCATGTCTTCTGATTTAGGGAATACGATTTAGATGTGTACTACACTCTGAAATCTGTATTTAGAAATAAAAAGTATACATTTTTCAGAAAATCTCTTTGGGTAATATGTTTTTTTTTTGCATTTACAATTACTCTCGTGATAAGAATTAATACGCTAAATAGCAGGTTAAAAAACCTTTTACCAGGATAATGAAACCACAGTACATGACTAAAACCTGACACTAGGCATTTATTGCATGTCAACAATTTTTTTCATAGTTATTTGCAATGTACCAGTAGGCTTGGCAAATGAATTAACAAGATGTTTTGTCATAGCAATTTATTACTATGTCAAAGTACATTATTTTTGTGATTTTTGTTTAGGGTTCAACAAAGTTTTCTCATTTTTCATGTGATATTTTAAATACATAAACAAATAAATGTAATTGTGATAATACAAAAAGTAACTGTTCTGTAAATTTGCAGTGAAACATTGCTAAAATGTAGTTTTATGGATATTATTTAGTTAGATAAATTTCTTAGTTATAAACATACCATATATTTATATATTTCTCAGGCTGCTAATCTAGAGGTTCCCAATGGCTGCCGAGAGGAGCTCTTCCTCTCTGAAATTGGGAGGTAGCTTGAGTCACCTTAGAGGGAAAAATCGGCACAACAACTCCTTGTTTGTGAGCAGCCAGCGTCAGCTTCTAGAAGGCTACAAGATCGAGGGTGGTGAGGTAAAGAGGAGCAACCCTGACCCCTCTGTGTATTCTAGACGCAGTGGTAGAAGACAGGAGAACAATTATAGTAAGGAGAGTATCAGTGTGGAGGGAGACTCACCTAGAAGTGATGTAAGTGCCCTGAGTGATGTTGGTGATGAGATCGTTCAGGTTGCTCATGAAATTGTGAAAGTAACAGGTGAGATTATTAATTCTGATAGTGAAACTGTTGGGATCTCTAGTTTTAAAGCACTGAGGGGAAATAATAACCAGCATCTTAACAATGATGATGAGAAATTTCTAGAAACAATAGTAGATTTTCCAAGTGCTAGAAAGGATGCTTCAAAGGTTGCGGTGATTGCAAAATGTAGGACAAATGTTGCACAGTCATACCTTAGGTCTCAGCAGATAAATTTATTAAATAATAGACCCTGTTCTGCAGATGGCAGCCACATACGGGTAGCCTCTCCTCATATAACACAAAGACATTCTCTCAGAAAAAGGCCTTCGTCTGCGGGAAATAGGCCAGAGAAACAACATCAGATAGCCTATGATATTACATCCCCAAGAGACAGTGAAGACTCGCTGAAGTTATCCCTGCATGGACTGAACAGCTCTGATGATTCTGAAGACAACGAAGAAGCACAAGATGAGGTTAGCAGTCCCCGAAAGTCAGCTGCAGGTATCAAGGGTATAAAAGAACAGTTTGAAAAAGCAAATTCGTTTGAAGCTAGGTCAAGTCTTTTAAAAAGGCCTGACAGTGATACGAGTCTTCTGAGATCTTCAGGTTCAGTTGAGAAAAAAGTACCTGTTATAAAGCAGAGCTTGACACTGAAGACATTTTCAAATGAAAGTTTATCTGGAGGTGTAAAAGATTCGATCATTGAAAGCCCTCTGAAAAGGACATCATCTGGTAGAAAGCTACCTACTCCAAATTCTAAACCTTTGAGAACCATAAAGAAAGTAGAGACAGAGAGTAGTTTCCTTTCTATAAGCAAAGATGGCAGTACAGAATATGTAGCATTGGATCTTTCAAAGTCAATAGTTGTAGACGGAAATAGTTCTGCAGAAACAAACACTTTAGACAAAAGCATGCCATCAACAGACTCAGAGATGAATACTTCCAATAGAAGTGAAAAAGAGTTGGAATCAGGGAAGAAATCAAGTTTAAGGAACGGTGAACATGATCAAGTATCACAAGCAGCAAAGGTCAGCAAACCTCCTTTGGAGAAGAAAACTAGTAGGAGTACCATACCAGGAACAGTGCCTCCCTCCCCTAGAGGGACCAATCCCTCGCCAAGAAAGGTCTTAGCGGCATCTCCAAGGGCCGCTGCATCACCCAGGAAAGCTGGCTCCCCTCGTGTTTCTAGTTCTCCTAGGGCTCGGCAACCATCTCCGCGAGGGGCGTCTAGTCCAGCCAACAGAGCCTCCCCACGGGAAGGTGGGGCTAGGACTCCAAGGGGAGTCTCAAGTGCCGAAAAACAGCCTAGTAAAGAAAACTTGAAGTCACCTGAAAGTACTGAACTTGTGAACTCTAAAAAACCGGTTACACATACTCAAAGTGATAGTGCAATGACAGTGACAAATGGACCAACTACTAGTGAGGTGTATATGAAGAGAAAACGGACCCATAGTGGGAGCAGTCTGGTGTCTCCAAGACCAGGGTCTCCACTGAAAGCAAAGCCTTTACTGGTACAGGAGACTGGTTTGCAGGCCAATAAAATAGAGGAAGAACCCTTGACGCCAAAATATGTGCATCCGGAAAGTTGTCAACAGATGGACTTACAGCAGATTATTTCAACATTTGTCAGTTGTGCTGGGGAAGAACAGGTGATATATTAATTAATTTGTTTCATAGTTTGTTTTTCTAATATTATAAAAGTCATTTTATCTGAAGTGAGGTTTTTTCATGATAATTGTTTTAGCTGCAGTTGACATATTCAATATGATTTAATCTAAAAAAAATATCAGATTTAAGAGGCAATGAAATGTTATTTGGATAACATATTGTTCTATGTTTTATCCAGTTTCAACTATTTGCCAAATCTTTGTTGAATTTGTTGGCAGCCAGTTGAGATATCAAATATGAAGCCCTTTGTTTGTGTAAGTAGTGGCATTCTAAAGGCATATAGGTATCGAGTTTATCAGTTGATTAAATTTTAACAGCCTGGAGTGGCTTGATATTTCAAGTATTTGTTTGCTACTTGTATGGTCAAGCACTCATTTCTATTGCACATATTATCAGGGCTGATACCTGTGTATGGGCATTGCAATGACTGTATTACCTTGGGTTCAGTACCAGGAGCATGCTAGCTGAGCGTGGGATTGCTGGGGATTTGTTAGTACTTGTTAGTCAGCACTGGTGTACTGTCAAAAACGAATTATGTTAATGTTCATTGCAGATAGTGTACGCTACTGTTTATGACATGGTTTTCTCTGTTTTTATTTCAAGTGTATATTACACTTGGTTTGAATCTGTAGGATTCACCTTTGTAGGTTAAATTCATCTCTTTATTCACCTGGTCAATCTCTGTTAGTAATCTAGTTTTTTTCTCTCAAGATTCCAGATTCATTGAAATACTTTAGCTATTAAATCAGCCTTAATGAAAGTAAATGGTCATGGTGTTATTTAAGTTGGGTAACAACACTCTTCCCTGATAGAATGTATGGAATTTGTCACATACCATAACCATCTAGAGTTGCTAAGAAAGCAGTGCAGTATCAGATATATAACATGTGTTGTTCTCATTATTTGTTTTGATTAGCTTTAAGTTTTACAATCTCCTATCTAATTAACACATTGTTTATTTTGTGTACTATATGTCTTGACATGAAGTGTATCCTGTCTTTTATGTTAAAATGTGCAGTTTTGATAATTGTTGGCAGTGTAGTTTAAAAAAATAATCTTAACCAGGTAGATGGATCCTTCCTTTAAGAATAGTGTAAGAAACTCCAGGTTTTAACCCTTTGCATGCTGGGTAATTTGTCGTCTGCTAAAATGTCGTCTGCTGAATTTCTAAAATTAGCATTTTCTTTGATTTTTTTCAAAGAATACTATCAGAATAGCAAACAGTTTGGATCCTGATGAGACGCCACGTTCTGTGGCGTCTCATCTGGATCCAAACTGTTTGCAAAAACCTTCAAAATCCGGTTCCAGCGCTCAAAGGGTTAAGATACAGTATGCTTATTATTTTTGATTAGGTTATTTCAAAATACACTGGAATGTCAATATGAACAAAATTATGTCAATAAGCTGCAAGTGTATAATCTACCTATAATAGGAAAACATTCTACCACAAAATAGTGTTATGTAATTTAACTCAATGTTATATACTTAGCTCTTAAAACATTAAATTGAAATACAAATAAATTACCACTTGTTATGATAAACCATAATCTTTGAATCTGTCTATGACTATGGCCTAGTTCAAACTGTTAATTCAAAAACATCATGCGCGGCTATTACTTATGGTATTAGTAGCCCAGAGTTGGACAAACACTAGCCTTGTGGTAGAGCCTTTTAAATGCTCAGTTACCTATTTGTGAGGACACAATATCTACTATTTATTTGCATATGATCTGAATGTACGACAATACGGCACGCTTGAAATGTCAACAATACTCTACCTGTCTTAAGTTTTCAGTAAGCATAGTATATCAGTTACTCACTTCCAGTGATCGGTGAAACTAATAGCGTGTAAGTGGACTATTATGAATTATGCATAAACATGGCCATGTTCCCCATCATGGAAATTCTACACCTGCTCATCGAGGTTATCATTTGAAACATAAGGTGGGTGACTTCTTGATATGGGATTTCAATGTATTTTTTGTCAGGTTTAAGTATTTAAACATGTATTATCTGTATGGGTCTTGTGTTTTGTGACTCGTATTACATGATTCTTGTTCAAGTGAAGAGTCTTGCAATTTATTTTGTTTAATTGGGGGAAATGATGTCAGATAACACTTCAAATTTGTTGACTTGACAAGTTGTTGAACTATTCAAGTGACAATGTAATGTTAAATTGGTGGCAATAGTACATCTTAGCCCTGCCAAGATTAATCAAAATATTAAAGTAATGTAAAAGATTTTTCATCTAGGTGTGCATACAAAGGGATTAAACTTGTTTCAGATTAAACTTGTTACAACTTTTCACTTTGCGCTTAAATACTTATATCTTGGTCTTAACATATTTATATAGTAAACAGTAAAGTTGGTAAAATTTGTATTGAGAAGCTTTTTCATGTTTGAATGGGAAATTATAATTATGATTGATTTTTACTGTTCAATACAGAAGCAAAATACTCTCCCCATTTGAATGGAATTTCATACATGATAGTTGAAGTATTTAACCATTCCTACTGAAGTATATCTAATATTTCCACTTGATTTGTACTGTCTGCCTTTTGGGCAAAAGTGTTGAATTTGCATTAGTTGAATGAAATGTTAGCATTGCAGTGAAAACAGCAATGTGTTTATCTGTCATCATTTTTTTTATCCAAGTTTAAGAAGAAAAAGGAAGGTTTGGAAAAGTATTTCTATTGAAGTCAATTGAGATTTCTATTAACTATTCTTGTTTAATTATCTATCAAGATCTGGTTCATTGGCAGTCTGTATTAACAATCGTGTAGACAGACTTCAGACAATATGAGCTGCAAAATTGAGTGAGTTTCATAAAAAACAACTGGCCAGAGCATTTAAATTTTGTAAATAAAAATAAAATGTTTCTGAGTGACCATTATAACAGAATTAGAGCTAATTAGCATGATAATCAGACCATAATGACCACTGTGACACTTAGGCATTGGCAATTAATATACATCGGAACACAGGGTTATCTTTTATTGTTTTGTTTTGCAAATAAGGAAAAGAGTACATGTTATGTCCAACAATCATTTGTGGTTGAAATTTTCTTTAGTATCTTCTGTGATAAATTTTCTTCACACTAACTCGTCATTTCTGCATTTTATAGACATTCTCAAAATACCTCCATTGTCTATCTCAACGAATTATTTGTTATCATAAATCATTGTTATATACTTTGAAAGACAATTGGTTGTGTTTTAAGACATGATTTTAGTCGCAAAGTTTATATTAATTGTTGTTTTATACAATGGAGTGTTAACACTTTACTCAGCAAGGAATTTAATATGGCAAATAATGATGTTGAAGGCACATTAAATTTTATTGAACTATTTGAATAGCCCTATTGTGTCTATTGACGGTAGGCAAGCAAGGAGCTTTTTGAAAGTCTGTGGAAGGCAAACACTTGAAGAGTACAAGATTTATAAGAAATTGGTCACTTGTAGGTTTGGATTTACTGGCCTTATGTATCTGACTTTGTTTATTTTAAAAATCAGGTATGATTTTATGTGTGATGACTAAGTTTTGTCAATGAACAATGCCTCTGGAGGGATTGTATCAGGCTTGTAAATTGACTTCAGTAGCAGATGTCTGAGAATCTTACGATTCCATAACTGGACTTCATCCTCAATCCACAGCCATATACTGAGAAACAAACACCATTATTTCCTCATATTAAATATGTGTCATTTTAAAACTTCTGAAAGATTTAGTTTTCAATAGCACAATTTATAGCATATTAAATATTCCTCTGTTCAAAAACGTTTTACTTGTATGTTTGCCAGATGGTAGGTGATGTTCTGGCTGTAACCCTTTGCATGCTGGGAAATTTGTCATCTGCTAAAATGTCGTCTGCTGAGTTTCTAAAATCATCATTTTCTTCACTTTTTTTTCAAAGAATACTATCAGAATAGCAAACAGTTTGGATCCTGATGAGACGCCACGTTCTGTGGCGTCTCATGATGAGACGCCACGTTCTGTGGCGTCTCATCTGGATCCAAACTGTTTGCAAAGGCCTTCAAAATCCGGTTCCAGCGCTCAAAGGGGTAATATTGGGCATGAATAACTACTTGATATTAGGTGGTCTCTGGGAAAATGGAGCTTAATGCATGTGCATAATCATGGACCACACTTTCCGCTTTTGTTTACATGGACTTTACAGGCTAATCTGGGACGATTCTTTGCGCACATGCATCAATCTTAGTTGTCCCAGAGACCTGCTCCTATTTACTAAATAATAACACAATATTCAATGAAAAGTTGTATTTTCTGTCAGTTAAACAACGCATTCCTTAAATCTTTCATTAAAAAGGGTTCACAATTTGAAAACGAAAATAGCTAAAATATCCATATTTTCAGCCCTGCTGATTTAAATTTCCACTGAACGTCTTAAATTGCAAAACTGGCAACGGTATATCACTTTCATTTGTGTCATAAATTATGCATTGTTTGGACGTGTAATTTTGTACGCACTAGGCATATACTGCCATGTTTACCTTAAACACTTTTTTATGTATGCTTGACAGTTTTACATGATTTTGTACTTTTTATATGCAAACAGCTATGAACCATTTGTTACTTAATGTAATTTCTTGCCAAAAAAATGCATAACAAATTACTTGCCAAGATTTGATGAAGCGACAAGAGTTTAATTGTTTGCAATTAAACACACTTGACGGGGCATGCCTTGCATGTATTTTGCAAAGAAAAAGTAATGAAGAAGACTTAGTAAGCCGTTGCAAAAAAACTACAAATGATGAATCACATAGATTATTTCAGTGGATCATATTGTGAAATTATGTTTATGAAAATGTTACCATTGATTTGCAGTGTTTTGTTTTATTGAAAGAGAACTTTATTCAGCTGTTTGTACATCAGACAATGCCAGTTTTTATGTGAAATTGACATGTTTTTTTTTTATGCCCCCAACGGGCGGCATATATAGTTTTCGCACTGTCCATTGGTTGGTTGGTCGGTAGGTCAGTCTGTCTGTCCGTCACACTTTTTGTGTCCGCTCTCTAATTAAAGTAGTTCTCATCCTATCTTCACCAAACTTAGTCAGAAGTTGTATCTAGATAATGTCTAGGCAAAGTTCACACATGGGTCATGCCGGGCCTAAAACTAGGTCACTGGGTCACTTAGTGTGTTTCAAACATTCAGCATGGTGTCCGCTCTCTAATTCAAATAGCTTACATCCGATCGATCTTCACCAAACTTGGTCACAAGTTGTATCTGGATGATCTCTAGGCCAGGTTCGAACATGGGCCATGCCGGGCAAAAAACTAGGTCATGGGGTCAATTAGTGCGTTTTAAACATTCAGTATGGTGTCCACTCTCTAATTCAAGTAGTTTTCATCCGATCTTCACCAAACTTGGTCACAAGTTTTATCTAGATAATGTCTAGGCCAAGTTCGAACATGGGCCATGCTTGGCCAAAAACTAGGTCACGGGGTCAAAAACTAGGTCAGGGGGTCACTTAGTGCGTTTTAAACATTCAGCATGGTGTCCGCTCTCTATTTCAAGTAATTTTCATCCAATCTTCACCATACTTGGTTACAAGTTTTATGTAGATGATCTCTAGGCCAGGTTCGAACATGTGCCATGCCGGGCCAAAAACTCGGTCACAAAGTCACTTAGTGCATTTTAAGCAAACAACATGGTGTCCGCTCTCTATTTCAAGTTGTTTTCATTCGAAAATTCCAAAATGTTTTTTTTTCTACAGTTGACAAGAAGATATGTGCATTCTTGTTATTTGCATGCAAAGAATTGGCAGATTTTTTTTTTTACAAACTTCAGCAGATGACAAATATTGTAACAAACAATAGAATTTAAATATTGAACACCTGTTATGCAGCTAACTAATAGTTAAATAAAATAAAGGCAATGTATATCTCAAAAACATTTACACAGTTATGCTTTTATGTAGTGACAAAGTCACAGTTTGGGGGCATCCATGTCGTGTGGACATATTTCTTGTTTGGCTCTGATGCCAAATTTTTGTAATGCCCGTTTGCCATCNCCCCCCCCCCCCCTACTATCTAAAAAAAATACAGATAACACTATTTTTTCCTTTTTATGATGACTAAGGGCACCATCCTCATGGACAAATAAAGCCACGTGTTTGGTCTCTAGTTTCCCATTTTTGCATTATCACCATCTCTCTTCTATTCCAGGCTCGGTCTGAGACAGAGGTCCAGTCAGAGAAGACATGGTTGGATGCAGAGAGGGTTTGGCTGGTACACAAGGGTGGGTTTGCGTCAGCCAGCCAGCTCAAGGGGGAGGGGCTAGGCCTGCCAGAGGGGCGGGTCAAGATCCGCCTTGACCACGGAGGCGAGGTGCTGGAGGTGGATGAAGATGACGTGGAGAAGGTAAATGAAGTTTTGTACTGAAAGAAACAGAAATTGCCTATTGAATGGCAGTCTTCACTTGAACCCAGCCTTTAATAACTTAAAAAGTTTCTCTTAAATTAAAAGGTCTAGTGACATTAATATTTATACCATTTTAGTTTTGGTGTGTCGTATGAATAGATATAATTGCCCGAAATTAAAATTGAATTAATTGTGTCACCAAAAAATAAAAACGAGCATTTTGTATCTTCTTACATAAATGTTACCAGAACACATCTGGCTTTGAAATTTTGGCTTTTGCTATAAGGAACATTGATTTTTTATTGGGTAACTTTATTTTACGAAAAACTTTACAATTTTTTTTTTTTTAGTATTAATGGGGCTTTAATTAAGTTTGTCCAATGTAAGTACCTGTTGTTAAACCAGGAGTCTCAAGTAGTATACCTCTGAGCCACAGGTGCTCAGGTGAGCGTTCAAGGATCCTCAGGGTCCTCTTGTGCGATGATATAAAAGTGTATTCATTGATTAAGAAGTTGTTAAAATTATGAAAAATATCAAAACAAATGTATGTCTATAAATGGATCTAAATATATTGAGACTCAACCAAATCTGTTTCCGACTCAATATTTGGTGGCACTGAGCCACAGGGGCCCAGTGGAATTTTGGAAAAAGTGAACTGCACTTATGCAGAAAAAGAATGTAATTTGCCATAGCAGGGTCAGCTGAGACAACAGAATGCAAATAATGATAATAGAATATTTGAGTGGACTAACCAATGGATGGGCCAGACATTAAGTAAAGTACAGGACTTGACATTAATTCTTTAATCCACTTGTGTTGATGAAAAAGTGTTGCCCTGACCTTAAATGTTTTTAACTAACAATGTAACTTTTCAGTTCTTTCCAACATAATTATCAAAGCATGACTAGAGGAATTTATTTTAATGGTGTCCCTCAATCTTTCAGTATAATTAAAACAAAAAAATGATGAGAAATGACGGATATTGCATGTAAACTATTAGTTTATTTAATTAAAGAGCAAAATAATGTTCCAATTTCTATTGGAGCATTAAGAGTCTAACATCCATTTATTGTGCATAACCAATATATTCATTTATAAACAAACAAAAATGACTAGAAATTCGGAATTAATGTAACCTGTTTACAATGTATAAAAAATCTGGCTTAAATAAACCGCAAGTGAAAATTACATGGTGAAATAAAATATAAGGGAACTAACTGCACCAGTGGTGTAAATTGAACTTTGTGATTATACTATCTTGTTAAAACAGCACAGTATAGTGTGTATCTGAATAAATCGGGCTCTATCTTTTGAGTTACAACATCAAGTTTTGTTTGGTAATACCAGCCAGATTACTGATTTTTTTGTTAGTTTATTAGAGAAAAAGAAGACCTTGAATTTTTTCACTCGTTTGGTGGTACTAGCAGAATATATTCTGACTTGTCCGGACCAATGTTTTGGTTTTCACGTACAATGGACTTCCCTTAATAAGAAGCCCTGAAGTAGGCCTTTGAAGCCTAGCGATACTGAATTCCTAATAATACAGTTTTTCAATGGATACTAGGACATGTAAGAGTAAACAAGACTTTTACAGGGCAAAGCTTACAGTTTTGTGATAACTTTGATCCCTGTTCATAGTTATTCAACAAAATGTTAGGGTATAGTTGAGTATTTTCTGACTTTAATTTTATACCAGTTCTGGAATAGAACACATTTCACAAACCACCAATTAATGAGTGAACATGAATATATTCCAACCCAGAATTTCTGTTATTCATGCTTGAAAAATGTCCTACACCACTGTGAAATCTACATTTGGTAAAACATAAAGGGCTCAAACTTGTAGATTTCTTTTAATTCAATTTATCCGACCAGACCAGCTAATTTTCCCTTATTTGTTTTATGTACTAGTATTGAACAATGTTGTAGTCAAGCAGAACTTCTTAAGCCACAATATTCACGCAAACATTGTAGAAATTGACCTATCTGGATCTTATGGACTTTAACCCTTTAAGCGCTGGAACTGGATTTTGAAGGCCTTTGCAAACAGTTTGGATCCAGATGAGACGCCACAGAACGTGGTGTCTCATCAGGATCCAAACTGTTTGCTATTCTGAAAGTATTCTTTTAAAAAAAATCAAAGAAAATGCTAATTTTAGAAATTTAGCAGACAACATTTTAGCAGACGACAAATTTCCCAGCATGCAAAGGGTTAATGAAAATCTGCCCAATATAGTGAGTGAATACATCAAGGCATCTTAATTACAAATACAAAACAAGCACCCACACGTCTGTGTCTGCAGGCCAACCCACCACAGCTGGATCGGGCAGAGGACCTGTGTCTGCTGCGCTACCTCAACGAGTCCAGCGCCCTGCACACGCTGCGTCAGAGGTACGGGGGAAACCTGATCCACAGCTACGCCGGCCCCTCTCTGGTTATCATCAACCCCATGCAGCCATTGCAGATTTACTCTGAGAAGGTACTGACATTTAGTTCTGTTTATAATCATGTTAAGGGAGGGTTTTTCGTTCGTATTTGGTGCTTGTGTGATTTATCAAGTTATATAATTATAGATACATAGGTTAAAACTTTTGTGTAAATATCAGCCAACATAGTTTTAAACTTATTGCTGCTATTTTTAGTAATCTGTTTAATTTATTGTTAAGCTTGTATACAATGTGTTAAGTGGCTATACAGCGCTCATAGTGGTCAATTTAATTAAAAACATAAATTCAACACATTAAAAGCAGTTCTACATTACTTTAAAATGGATGCTATTACATTTATTGCGTGTTAGTCCAGTCAATCTGCAAGTGTACCCACAACTAATTGCAACAGAAATTATTTTTGATAATATTGTAGATAAATATCACCTCTTCATAATATCAAAAGTCTAGGAAAGTCTAGCCAGGGCAAAGTACCGAAAAATGACTCTAAATATGACAATTTTTCATGGCCCTAATTCTGAATCGGCATTGCCCACTCAGCACGCCATACATCTTGCTGTTTCATCTCAAATTGGTGTTACCTGATACAAAGGACTGATAGCACAGCCACACAACAGAGATAACTGTATATTTATCACTAAAATAATTAACACTTACCAGATTTCCTAGGTGTCCCAAATATAGGACGCTGGTCATTAATGGGTATTAAACTTAATATTAAACCGCGTTCATTTCAAAACATAACATTATGGTTCTATAAACATGGATGCGAGTTCTGCTGCTGTCAGGTAAGACATTTTACAGTGTTTTTCTTGCATTTAGTCGTAAATGGTATTTAATTTGATCATAATTGCCATTATTTTCATAATGCTAGTCTTACATTTTAAGGGATATATTTACCGGGCAATGGTAATAAAATGACGAATTATCATGAAGAACATTGGTTTTAACATTTTTGCAGTGCCTTAATAATGAGAATGTATATACATGCTAAACAGATTTTTGTCATTTTTTAAAAGTACGGTAGGCCGTTTCTTCCTTCTTGTTAATAGTTGTGTATGCTATTTAGAACAGTTCACTTCCTTAAACAAATGCAATTCGAATGCATTCTTATGTCAATAGTATTGCCTGTGTGTGCAAATGTCAATTTATCTGTCAATCAATAAAGAACTGCAACAATAACTGAAAACAAAAATTATTTATCATTTAGTTTATTAAGGAAAGCTTCACGATGGATTTATTTGTTTCAGCATTGAAGATGGCCAAGATGTGTGTGTCATTTGTAAGACCTCCAACAAAAATGGACTGCTGGCTAAATTACACCAGAAAGGGTGCGATGGACTGATAGAAGCTAGCATAAAACGAGGTTAGCAATTCTTTATTTGATGAAGGAAATAGAAATGTTATGCAATGTACACTTTGTTGCGTTTCTTGTTTTTTTTCTAGAATACAAAGCGTTTAAAGCATGTAAATGATGTTTTTATGCCCAGTAGGGGGCATTGTTTTTCACATACACAGCTCTTGTTGTTATATGGTATACATTTTTTTCAGGAGATGATCTTGAAGTTAAAGCAGGTCAATATGTCCACCAAGACTGCAGGAAGAAGTATT